>JAAAKG020161752.1:16479-29154 GCA_010014905.2 Druon quercuslanigerum
CGGGCGGCTGGGGGGGGCGGGTGGGAGCGCGCGGGTGGGGGGGGGGGCGGGGCGGGTGGGGTTACACAAATCTAATACCTTCTCTGAATGAGAATGTAAAAAACATTTTTTTGGTTGGCAAATATCACAGGTGAAAAAATGATGTATAGTTTATGCATACTGTGAAGTATTAAGGTAGTGGACCCGATAGTCGAACACTGTCAGAGTTATGTACGTTTAGAAAATTGTATACATTTTTATAGTTTCCACGCCAAATTGTATTAAACACTTTAATATTTTAAGTAAATATTTAAAATATCAACAAAAAAAACATGTACTATCGTTTAGAAAAAAATAAAAGTTTGTGGCAATTCAAGAAACCATCTGTTTTTGCTTCACAGCTTATGGCTAGAGCTAAGAAAAAGATCTAAGAAAAATTCTTGTGATTTTTTTGAAGTGCACGCTTTTTTTAAGTAATAAAAGCAGTTTAGATCAAAGTGCATGACCAATATGGTTAAGGGAAAAAGGTATTTTAACATTTTAATTGTTTTTTTTTATAGTTTTTGGGGGTGTTAGGGTATACCGTTTCGTTTTACAGTACTTACACTAATACCCGAACACTTATGGATTTTACTATGTTTTGTTCATTAATTGCGTTAGTTAAAAAAAATTCTAAAAAAGCAAAATTATCACTAGAAGAAAAGAAAATTAAAAACCCACTTAGTACTACAAAAAAACCGTTGAACAAAACTCAGGCAGATTAAATTTTATTTTAACTAGAAATTTTGAAGAATTGTTGAATGATTAGTTAGTAAAAATGGTAAAAAATGTTGATTTTCCTTAAATGTTTTATTTATGTTATTTAATTCTAATTAGATGACTTTTATAAGTCATTACATGAACGATATTAAAATAGATATTTATTTAAATAAATCATATTTATTTCGAATGTATCTCACGCCTCATATGTATTCAATTGTTTATAAGTACTTCAATCACTTCTGGTTCGACTACTGCTCCTTATGACTCAATCCTTAAATGTATTTTATGTTTTAAGTAGATGTTTAAAAATATATATTTTATTTTTTAAATAGCTTCAAGAATGTTTATTTGTACAATTAAAAATAGCTAAAAACTTTTTTTCGAATTTAAATGCTTTTAAAATGGTTTCAAATGGGCAAGAGTTGACACTAAGCCGTTAAATGTTCGACTATCGGGTGCACTACCTTATATATATAATATTCATTTGTTTTATACATGTGATGTATAAAACAGATGAATATTAGTTATAATACTTCACACTATATAAAAAAAAACTATTTTAAAAACTATATATAATTTTTCCGCCTGGGAAGGCAAAAAGATAAAAAAACTGCCTAAAACTTCAAAATTTTTTAAATGCAGTATTATGTATAGTAGATTAGTTTATAGTGAATATTTGCAAAGTTAGTTAATAGAAGTTAGGATCAAGTATTACATCATTTTAAAGTTAAAAATTTTTAATATTCTATAACATGTTTAAAATGTATGTGTAAAATATGTTGTTTGTTTCATAATAATCTAATTCGATAATACTGTTATTCACAAATAATACATAATAAGTATGACTTAATAAAGTTCCGCCCCAGCCATGGGGTGATATGAGCCAAAAGCACTGACTTTTCACTTTTTTTTCTAATCCAGCATATAATTTTTTATTCACTCTTATCTTGGCAAAATTTTGGATAAAAATGTTTCTAGAATATATATGTATAGATCAATTTCAGGATCGTGTATTTGCTATTTCTCTATATCTGTCTAGATCTATCTTCCTGTAAAAATGATCTCAAACCTCCTGTAGAATTTCTAAGAAGGAGGAAAGATTTCTTACATGTAGAATAAATCCTAGATTTACAAGTTTATTACAACACAAAAAATATTGCGATTGTACTAAGACGCTTATTGCGCCGGTCTTGTGAAAAATTATGCATTTCTTGCAACGGAGGTTCTTCGGAAGTAGAAGAACCTGCTGTTCTGTCAGCGAGGAGGCAGACAAGTCAATTCATTTAAGAATGAATGATCGGAATCAGCTGAACTCAACTGACCTTACCCGTCAAGTTTGCTAATATTTGTTGAACTACGAATAAGAAAAATTAAAGTATTCGAATGAAAACAGGTCATTGAAGAAGTAGAGGATCTCTTCCTTAATCAAAAAACCCGTTTCAACTTGATTTTGTTTAGCAAAAATTGTGGAATGGAAAATATAAAACAGAATGTACTTGAATAAAAAATTGTAAACTTAAAACATTTAAAAAGTGTGAAGTCTTAAATAGAGAATTTGCATGCATTTTTTTATAGTTTCATTTCAAAGTTTATTTTATAAACATTTTCAGGACTCAGAGTCTTGTCCTTATTCTCCTACGTTCAGCTTTTTTCTCTCTTTTAACTTTGAATATCTGATATTTGAAAATATAATTGTTCGTTTTACACTTACAGTATTATTTTATTCAAAATTAGAGTATGCTACCGCGAGTCATCAAAGCTTTAGGACATGAATGTATTATATTACATTTATATAATATTTAGGGCGTAAATCAATATTTAAAGATTTAATATTTTTCGTTGAATCTATACAATAGGGTGGCCCAAAATGACAGACTTTCGATTTCTTAATATTTGCTCTTGGAAAGCTGTTCCTCATACTGAAAAACTAATGTCTATTTTTAACAAAAAAATTTAAATAATATTTAGAGGTGGCGCCCATGCTTTCAAAGTTTTCAGTTGAATAATCGGTCGAAGTTCATAAAATCGTCAACTGTCCAAGGAAATATTAACTTTTCCTGGTCACCATTGTTACAGTAAGTGGAATATGTTTAAGTGGGCGAGGTACTTACCTGCGAATTTTATGGTCTTGGGCTCAGGTTATCAGAATGGACGATAAGAATTTAAAGGTTAAACTTCCAGACATTCTCAACAAGACGATTTGTTTCAAATGCATAGATCTGACAAGTTTAAAGGAGCATTCATGAACTCTCTCATAAAAAACTCAAAAAAACTCTCTTCATAAACTCTCATTTCTGGTTTTTGGTAAAAATCTGATTGATATAAAAATTAAAATTCTACGATTTTCATAAGGTCGCATCCGGAATCTATGAGCAACAACTGTTGTAATTTTCAGCAATAATAAACAATATTTCGGGTCTGAAGCAAGTTCATGAAAATCATGATTTTAAGCAAAAACAGCCATGTTTGAGACTTAAAAGATAATCCTAATAATTCTTTTTTTTTTTGTATATTTTTTTTGTAAAGCACTTTCTTTATTACTTAAGAAGGAGTTTTCAAAACGTCATTAGATTCTTTAAATAATTTATGTTAGATTTGACCAGGAAAAAAAATGGACATTTTTCTATGTTAAACTACATAAGAAAATAATAACCTTGGCGCCATACAGTGGGAAAAAAGCACTTTTTAGGGACAAAAATCAGCCGACTCCTCTATTTTCAACGGATCAGAGCTTTTTTTTTAAATACTCATGAAGAACCGTACTTTAACGTAGAGGTGCACGTTTTTTAAATTTGTTCTTTAATCATTTGTTATTTAACTTAAAATTTGCAATTGGTTATATTTCCGATATTTACATAGCCCCATTCATCGATATTTCTTCACAAAGGTGTAAAATTAGTAAAGTTACTTTTTTTGAACAAAAATGTAACTTGTAGATAAATACCCTGAATTTGGTTAATTTTTATAAACAAATTAATGGATATAACTGTTAACTGCTGCATTTTGGGATTTCAAGCACCAAAAAACAATTATAGATAATAGTTTAAACAGTTTTTATAAACAAATTCACTTATTTGGCACGTCTATGCTTCGAAAAATTTTCTTTTCTATGGAATCATTTATTTTCATCTAAAGAACAAGAACATTACATATTAGAGTTTAATGAAACACCATTTTTCATTGTTATAAACAATTTTCATAAACAAATTCACTTATTTTGCATTTATATGCATAGAAAATTTGTCTTTCGTGCGGAATCATTTCTTTTCATCTAAACAATAGAATTTTTGCACAACTGACTTTCATCCAACAACATTTATCATTGTCATAAACAAATCATACAATCAAATTCACTTATTTTAGTGTCAATATAATTGGCTATATTGATATAAAAACGTATTCCCTGGCAATATTTCAGCTTCTCTACCAAACGTAAAAAATTGCAACGTAAAAATTTCAATTTGTTTGTAAAAATTGTTTATAACAATGACAAATGTTGTTTCATGGAACTCTTTTGTATACTATTCTTGTTCTTCATATGAAAATAAATGATTCAACAGAAAAGAAAAATTTTCAATTCACACATATGCCGAATAAGTGAAATTGTTCATAAAAATTGTTTATAACAATGACAAATATTGTTTCATTGAACTCTAATGTATACTATTCTTGTTCTTCACATGAAAATAAATGATTCAACAGAAAAGAAAAATTTTCAATGCACAGATATGCCGAATAAGTGAAATTGTTCATAAAAATTGTTTATAACAATGACAAATGTTGTTTCATGGAACTCTCATGTGTAATATTCTTTTTCTTCAGATGAAAATAAAAGATTCCACAGAAAATAAAATTTTTATAAGCATAGATATGCCAAATAAGTGAATTTGTTTATAAAAATTGTTTAAACTATTATCTATAATAGTTATTTGGTGCTTGTTCGCAATTAAAAATTGATTCTTCACATTTTTATAACAAAATTTGTGTAAGTAATATATTTTAAATCCGACAATGCAACAGTTAACAGTTATATCCATTAATTTGTTCATAACAATTAACAAAATGCAGGGTATGTATCTACAATTAACATTTGTATTCAAAAAAAGTAACTTTACTAATTCTACACCTTTTTGAAGAAATATCGATGAATGGGGCTATGTAAATATCGGAAATATAACCATTTGCAAATTTTAATATATATAACAAATTATTAAATAACAAATTCAAAAAACGTGCACCTCTACGTTAAAGTACGGTTCTTTATGAGTATTTAAAAAAAGCTTTGATCCGTTGAAAATTGAGGTGTCGGCTGATTTTTGTCCCAAAAAAGTGATTTTTTTTCTACTGTGGCGCCACCTATAAATATTTTCTGGAAATAGTAAAGATTTCCAAATACACATATTAAATCTTTCAAAGACTTTTAGAACCCTTTATATTCAAAAATGTTATATTATGGACTTTTGAATAGTTAATTTTGTTATATAAGAAAATAAAAAGTCAGGGATGTGAGCACTAACTACGCGCGTGTGAATTTTATTTAAACTGCTTCTTTAATGCACTTTAATAAATCATTTTAATCTAATTCAAATTAATGGAATTTAAATTAATTCTACATATTTTGGTGGATTTTTACGATTCCCCAAGAATTCAAGGGATTTCAAGGAATTTTAATGATTTTCTAGAGAACTTTAGGGCCCTAAATTAAATTTTTTTGACGGGATTTCTACAGGTTTCAATCATCTCAAGGGATATGAAGGACATAGATAAATTTTAAATGATTTTGAAGATATGAATTTATTTCACAAGATTGTGAATAATTCCCAGAGATTTAGTTTCAACAAATATTACAATTCCTAATGCACGCCTCGTAAGGGTGCATTTTATTTAAACGTTTTTTTGAAGAGAAATTTAGTTAATAATTTCAATTTAATTTATATTCTAAAGAAATTTCCAATGATTTTTAATTATTTCTATTATCTACTATTTTTAATTTGAGTAATTTTCAGATTATCGTATTTAAAATATATAAAAATGGTTTATTTAACCAATTTTATATTTCTTCGGGCTTTTTTAACACAGAATTGAACTGATTTATTTATCGAGAATTTAAAGAATTTTGAATTTAGCAAACGCTAACTGCACCCCAGTTGTTGACGAATAACCCTTAAATGTTGTAAAGCAAACATTATTTTTCTGGAATAATTTGCGCCAGATTTCTTCAAAATTATAAAAAGAGGGAATATTCTTTATAAGAAATACATTTTTTTCATTTATACTGGGTCAAAGAAAATAATTTACTTTCTGAATACGCCAAAAATAGAACATTTTGACAATTTAAAGATTCTTATAGTACTTCAAAATATATTTTTACGTATTATTCTAAAGTCTTATTGTCAGCAATTTAAAATTCAATGAAATTGATAAGCAATTCTAGGATCGATAATATCTCCAAAGTTTTTGTCTGTTTTCTCAAATTTAAGGCTTATCCTTGAATAAATCAATAAATGAAACGTAGTTCTTAGGGTTGAAAGAAGTTTTTAGCCTTAAAATTGTATTTAAACAAAATTAAAAGGCAAGAAAATTCATTTTCATACCTAAAAAACGCCTCTAAAAAACTGTTTGAAAAGAAATTAATTCCCTAGATGGCGTTTGAGAAATTCAAAACATGTATTTTTTTGGATATCCTATATTCTATATTAATAAAATTTCAAACATTTGAAAATTATATTCTAGACTCTTTTAATCGTTTCTTTTATAATGAAATAATTATATAAATTATTTTAGCCATATTTTCATATGGTATAATTTTGATATCAACATTATGATATAAAAATTGACACCTCTTTGACGTACACAAAATCAAGTGCAACCTGCACTGCATCTAATATCTGTATCTGGTAATTACTGCCCATCATTATTTTGTACGATAAATCGGAAAAGATTAATAAATTACGACCACCCTATTCAAAATTACTAATAAACGTCTAGTAGCGAGCAATACAAAGCTTCCGACTAGGGGGCTGCAACTAGTTTTTAAAAGCGAAATTAACGTCGTTTGATAATATCAGAAATTCCTATTGATAAGAACTCAAGCGATCATGTCAACCGGTATAATTTAGTCATTATCGAGATCCTGGATATGAAATCGAGTCACTAGCTATCTAAACTACCGCGGTTTCCGTAATCCAGTTTATACCTGCTTAGTACGCGTGCAAGACGAATGTTACAAGATTTAAGTTCATCTTTAGCATGACTGAATCCTAGGGTGATCCAAAAACGCATTGTTTCTATATAATTTGTATGGTCACATCATCAAAAATGAAACTTTTATTTTGAAAATTGTAATAATTTAAAGAACCCAAGGTGGTTAGTTGTACAGTTCAATTTTTTTGTTTTGAAAAATCCACTGTTCCAGGCGTTTCCAAAACATTCAAAATTCGAAAAAACGACTCCACAATGAAAAGCAAAAGCATGATATTAGTAATAAATATTTTATAATCATCGTTAATTTATTTTACAGTACCATAAAATTCGTTATATTGGGGTTTTACTGCACTTGAACTTTGACAGTTGTAATTCTTTGTTCGGACAAGACAGGAAGATCATTTTCACGCCTTCTGCCGTAAGCATCAGAATTTAATATTCGAACATCTAAACTCTAAAGGTAGAAAGACTTACGAAGACGAACTAGAGGTACTTAAAGGAACCCTACAGTTAGGTAACATGTGGCAAAGCGACCATCTGTCTAGGAAGCAAACGGTATGAGGAGAAGAACTCGTGCCGAGGAACTCGGAGCCCACAGAAAGCGACATCTTAGCACTTACAATTAGCAATCAGATAGCAGGATCCAGAAGACCCCTATAGTTTCAAGAAAAATACTATAAGCCATACATGCATCGTCACTAGAGTTTGTACCTTTTCTTAGATTTGAATTTTTCAAGAAAGCTCATCATGTCATACGAAGCCTCATCATTTGAAGCGCGCTTTTTCCTTACCATAATAGTAATGACTTCTTATTAGCCAATGCCGTGCATTGTATATAGGTACATTTGGTTTACGTGGTCTCCTCATTTTAATCATTCTAAATTAAAATTGCTGTACGCGGTAATAACCCCAGTGGCAAACCTAAGATGTTGTGGTTGCAAATGAGTCCTTTAATTTAGTGACTAAACGGAAATTTTCATTTAATTGTAAGTTCTGGCCACAGCTAGAAAAAAAATTCGTAGAACATCATTTATACAGAGTTTGCTATAAATGATGCAAATTGTCCTGCGGTTTTATGTATGTTGGGAGGAATGTTTTTAAATTTGTATTTTTGTACTTGCAAAAATGATTTAGCGAGGTTTTGCTCATTTTTTTGGGGGTACCTGGAATCAAAAATCTAAACTTTTGAAGCTAAAAACTAGGTTTAGCGAACATGGGCATTTCTTTACTAATAAGTAAAAAGCTTATTATTAAGTATAAAATAAATTTAAAATCATGCATACAGTCGTATAAAGAGGTATAAAAAGTTTGAAAAAAAATCCATTATTCATAGTCAAAAGTCCAGGGCGAAACCACTCAGGTAATCCGCTGGACCGCTCGATTATCCCAACTGGTAATCTGCGTAACGCACTTTTAGACGGAGTTATTCATTTGTAATGCAGATGGCTCGGAGTAATCTGTTGAAATCAAGAGTAATCCGCATAAAAATCCAGATGATGGAAAGTAATTCAAATTTAATCAAAGTAATTAACTTTTCCCTAGTTGAAAAATCTTCTGGCTGTCTGATGTCAAACCTGGCCCAGATCTGGTGACGTCAAGACCGTCTCGTAATGACAGTCTAATCTGGCGCAGATCTGGGACTGGACAGCAATTCATACCATAAACATTTCTAAGTGTCAATCAGTCAAATTTTTTTAACATTTTCGAAAAAATGTCAGGGTGTCCAAAATCATGGAAAATAAGAAATTAACACTATTAAAAAAAATTTGTTTTTTTATTGTCTTGACAGTCTAGTCTGGCACAGATCTGGGACTATTCCGCAATCCATACCATAAACATTTCTAAGTGTCAATCACTCAAATTTTTTCAATACACTTCGAAAAACTGTCAGGGTGTTCAAAATTATACAAAATTTTATAATATTACCATTAAAATCATAGATAGAAATATCAAAAAATGATTAATAATTTTTGTCAAATGTCCACTTTTTAAAACCCCCTGTCTGTATGTATGTACGTATGTATGTATGCCTGTATGTCTGTCTGTCTGTTTCCAAGATAACTTTTCAAAAAATTTATCTATTATATTTCCCTTTCGTTTACTCTTTTAGTGTCCTAAACTAAATGTATAGTTTGTTAGCCAGTTATTTTGGATAAAAATTCAAAAAGTGAGCAAATTTTGAACATTTTTGAGACCACTTTTTTCAAGATTTTAAAATTCTTTGTACGGATATAAATAGTATTCTAAAATACAAACAATTTATTAAATAGGTTTTTTTTACAAAAACAAAAATTACCAAAGTTATAGCATTTATAAAATTTCAGAAAACACACGAAAAGGAACATTTTAAACCAAATAACGCATGATATGAAAAAAAGACAAGACAATAAAAACGTAAAATTTTCAATGCCCTACAAGATTATAATAACAATTTTTTGACTTTTCTTGAAAAATAAAATAAAATTCAAATTTTGACATTTTTTTTAAGAATGCGCGTTGCTTTAAACGAGACAATCAAACTACGTCTGTTTTAATATTAATTCATGTTATGCATTGTAATAATATATATTTATGGAAATGACATAAAATTTGAGGAACAGATTCGAGTGCGAAGCACGAGATACGTGATGAAAATGTGTTTGTTAAATACGAAGGAGCTTTAACAAAAGAGAATTCACAATCACCAAATTATTGTTGTCGATGCTTTGATCTTTAGTTTTAAAAAGTTTAGCTGAAAATTCTACTTTTTGATGGAAAAATAATTCTAATTTATATGAAATTTATACATTTTGTTAAAAAGCCATTTTTTGTTTAAAAATTCAATTGTTCTGGTTAAAGTTCGTCTTTTTAGATTAAAAATATAACTATCTGGTCAAATAATTCATTTATTTGCTTTAAAACTTAACTATATTGTTGAATATTGTTCTTTTCTTATTTGTTTTTACTGAAAATTAATTTTATTTTAGTTGAAAACTCATTCCTTGATTATAATTTTGGCCACTTTGTTAAACATTCTATTTTTTGTAAAAGATTTCTCTTTCTTTAATTGAAAATGTAAGTATTTCATTTTTAGTTTAAAAATGTTCTTTTTTAGTTAAAAATCCAACTGTTAATTAGATGAAATTTTTTTTAGATCAAAATTCACCTACTTGCTTGAAAATTTAACTACTTGGTTAAAAGGAGAAATACTTTGTTACTTGATTAACTCATTTTTCTGGTTGAAGAGTCTTGATTCGATTTTATTCGTTAAAAAATAAGTTTTTAACTGAAAATTTAACTTATACATTCTTGGTTGTAAGTTTATCCTTTTCAGTTAAAAATTCAACTAATGGCTTAAAAATTTGTCTATTCCATTAAAAATTTTTCGCTTTTAGTAGAAAATTTATCTTCTTGTTTGAAAATTTAACTACCTGATTAATATTCGAACTACTGTTAAAAATGCTTTTTTGGTTAATTGGTTGTATTTAAAAATTTCTCTTGTGGACTGAAAATGTAATTATTTTGTTGAAAATTCGTTGTTTTTTGGTTCAAAATTTATTTTAATTGTTGATCTTAGGTTTATTGACCAGGGAATATTTATTATTAATTTTAGGTGTTAATTTTTTTTGTCTACTGGTCAATATCAATATTATTAAAATATTGATAAATCTTAAGATTGTGAAAAAAATGTCTGTATCTCCGCTGTCCTGGGTTCATATCCCAGCGGAGATAGAGAAATTTTTGTCACAATCTTAAGATTTATCAATATTTTAATAAAATTAATATAGACCAGTAGACAAACAAAATTAACATCTAAAATTAATAATCAAAATTTATTTCCTAAATGTAAATTTAATTATTCCAGTCGAAGATTCTTCAGTTTAGTTGAAAATCAAACATCTTGGCTAAAAATGCATGTATTATTTTCAAATTTGTCTTTTTTCGTAGAAATTTAATTTTATCGATTCAAAATTTATATTTTTGTTTGATAATTGTATAATTTGGTTAAAAATTAATCTACTTTGTAGAAAACAAGTCTCATCATTTAAAATTTTATGCTTTTGGTCGAAACTCAATTCTTTGTTTAAAATATAATTTATAAATATAAATTATAATAAAAAATAATTTATAAAACATCGTCGTTTTGGGTTAGAAATTCAACTCGTTTGTTAGAAAAATCAAATATTGCATTGACCTAATTAACATTTTTTTCGAAAAAAAACAACACTTTTGTGGATAAGTATTCTTTTTGTTTAAAAAGTTGAAAATTTTCAAAGAAAATTCGTCTTTTTAGTCGACTTACAACTGTTTTTTTTATTTAAAATTAAAACTTATTTGCGCTGAAATATAAATGTCTAATTTTTTTGTTGAGAATTCGTCTCTTTTGGTTAAAAATGATTCTACTTTGTAGAAAATTTCACAATACTGTAAAAAGTCAATTCTTTGTTTAAAGATTCTTCATTTTAGTTAAAAATGCATCACTTTGTTTGACAATTTAACTATTTTATTTAAAAATCATTAATTTTAGGTGAATATTTCGTTTTAAACTGAAAATGTAACTATTCCATTTTTGGTGAATCATATCTTTTTTATTAGAAGATTTAACTACTTGGTTGAATATGTATCTTTTGCAGTTAAAAATATATGTACTATATTTTGTTGAAAATCCAACTGTTTTTCTAGAAAAATATTGGTTTTGGTTAATAAATTCACTATTTTTTTGAGAATTCAGGTATTATTATATTTTGTTAAAAAGTAATCCATCTTAATTTTAAAAAATCGCCTAATTTTATCTTATGCAGAGTAATCCAGCATAATTTCATGTAATCCGGAGTAATCCTACGTAATTCGTAGTAATCTTAGATCATTCACACTAATTCTGTATATAGAGGTAATCCAAGGTAATCCAATGTAATCCACAGCAATATACCTCCGCTGGGCCTCATTTTTACGAGATATTTCTCCTTCGCCAAAAGTAAACTCAGCCCCTGCACTTTCCTGCAAGTCAATGTGAAGGTTACTATCATTTGTATTTTATATGCATATCTATTGTAAGCTAAGAAGGATAATAGCAGTCATATCCTGAAGCATGTAAACCTTTGTTTACAGCCAACACTTATGAACCAGAGATTTTGGAAAAAATCTCATATATAATTTTCATTTTCATTCATAAGTACAACTCTCATATCCTGAAGCACTTAAACCTTTGTTTTCAGCCAACACTTATGAGCCAGAGATTTTGAAAAAAATCTTGCAAAATTCAGCGAATTTTTATAAGAGGCACTTTAAATAAATGTAAAGGATGATAAATGAGACGTTTTAAATTTCAAAATTGAAATGTCTTTATTCCGTTTATAAAAGATTAGGATACAGGTCTTTGAATAATATTGGTCAGGGAAAATGAAAAATTCATAATGGAAAAAATAGGGAATTTTGAAAACGAAATCTAGCGGATACCTGGATGTAAGATTCTTCTGCAACTTCTTTGTCCTTACAATTATCATTTTGGCTTCAAATTTTTATTATTTTTTGGAAATTTAACAATTTTAGTGGAAAATTCAACTGTATTTGTGAAAACTCATCTTTTTGATTTACAACTTCATCTGTTTCTTGATAGAATTTTTTTTATAAAAATGCAAATGTTTGGTTGAGAATTCGTCTTTTTCCTTTAAAAAGTTCATCTATTTTAGTATAAATGTCGTTTTTTTTTTATAAAAATGCAACTCATTGGTTAAATATTAATTTACATTG
>JAAAKG020161763.1:0-29153 GCA_010014905.2 Druon quercuslanigerum
TTGTTTCGAACAGACTGTCAAATATTCTCATAGCATCTTGCTGCCTGCCACGATACTAACTTTCTGGATTCGTTATTTTTTTCACAAAAAAATCAGAGGTGTATGTCTAAAAAAAACCTCAAAAAAGGATTGAAAATTTTTTTAACATTTTTTTACTCGAGGTCATGTTATGCGCTATACGCAATGCATGCACGGCGCCCTGCGCCAGATTTGGTTTTTTAAGCTATGAAGTACCCATATGAAAAATTTGGATAAAATATATGTTGAAGTAGACAATAAGAGCATTTTTTAACCAAAAAAACTAGAGGTGTATCTCTAAAATATACCTCAAAAAAAATGTTGAAAACATTTTAAATATTTTTTTGCCCCTATATTTTGTTTTAAAAATTTCATAATTTTTTTTCTATTTAGTCATACGGGTGACTATAACATATATTTCGATCATCAAAATCGGTACAGTAGTTTTCGAGAAAAATTACTTTTTTAATTTTACTTTCCTTGTCCATAATTCCCCTAAAAATCAAATTTTGAAGTTATCCTTTGGAGGAATTTTATTTCACATCAATACCCATCTATAGTAGTAATATGAACTTGATACGTGCGGGGGCAACTTTTGCATGATTACCCCCCTAGGCCCTTTCTATCAATTTCGCATGACGTTTGTAACAAGAAATAAAGAAAAGAGATCGGACTTACTCCAAGCCACTTAAAATAATGAAAAGATACTTCGAGTCAAGTAATTCGCGGACTCTTCATTATTATATAATCGAATACGAGTCGGAAATAATCCAAAGATGCGCCAAGGTCAAGTACTTATTAAACATTATTTTTTTTGTAACAAATGCAGGGATTTTTCGATTTTTAAAATAATCATAATCAAACTTCAACTAATAATGAAGTGAGCTTATGCTTCCGGCTGACGGTGAGAAAGCGCATAATACCTACTTTTAACCACGGTTTCGGAATCGGTCAGTTTACGCACGCTATACATTCATCGAAAATCGAATATTCCGTACACGCATTAAAAACAAGTCATTTTTTAAAAGTTTTTAAAAGTAAATATTCAAAAATAATCAGGGTCACTGAAAAGATATTGATAAAAATAAAAATATGCAACAATATAGGATATTACTCCGTTAAATGTTCTTTTATTTGTCTATAAGATGTGCTGAAAGTCCTACTACAAAAAAAAGAAAATTCCACGGACGATATTCATAAGGATGTAATGAATAATGAATGACAACTGCATAAAAATGCATTTTTTTTTACTTGTAGTCTCGATTTCAAAGTAAACCAGAAACTTGTAAGACCGTGCAGCTCGGGGCTCTGTACGAACTTAAAAACAATCGATGCAGGTATAAATCAGGTATACGAGGCGGCGCCGTACCTAAATATTGCGAGCGCCCGCACCGAAGGAAAAGACGACTCGGTGCAGTACCGAAAAGCAGTGCGGCGCTGAAACGGGATCGGCAAACGGAGGTTCTGACATCCCAAGTGTCAGTGTACGCACGCCGAGACCGAATTAACAGACACCGGTCTTACAAAGTTTCTGGTGTACTAGAATTTGAGACAAAAAGTAATTCCAAATTCAAAATCAAAAGCGTTCAAATTTAAAAATCCTTAAAATTCCAAAACAATACAACAATTTTAAAACCTAGAATTCCCATTTAATCGTTTTGGCTTTTAGGACATCTTTTTGATTCAAAAGTGTTCAAAATTTGATATTTTAAATCAAGTAACAAATTTCCAAAATGACACAAGTTTATTTTATTCTGATATAGTACACCTTAAAAAACAACTCCAAATTATGTATTAAATATTTCTTTTAAAGTAACGCCATTTCCTATTTTATTCTTTTTTGAAAATAAAAAATTGAAATTGTATAATTAAAAGCATTTTTATCTAATAAAAAAAGTTAAAAAACATTCGAGTACTTACCAAGCTCGAATAAAAATCCACTTTTTCCTCGAATTCTCCTCTACGAAAAAGCTAAAAAAATTAAAATAATTTAACTTTAGCTTGCTTCTACTAAATTTATCCTTTCTCTCTTGTCGTCTTCTTTTGGTAAGAAATAAAACTGAAAAAGTTCAAAAATATATATATTTTTTTTTGAACAACGAAAAAAAGTTGCGAAAAAACTTCAGAAATATCCAAAAATATGATAAAATAAAAAACTTCTGGATACAAAAAGTAATAAAAATTGGAAAACTCAAGATAAATTTCGCCTTAATTCTGAATGAATTAAAACACAATCTACAAGGTCTATCGATTTTAATATTCCTTCTAAACAACTATCGACGTTATTACCTCACACAAATATTTATGTACACATTCTCGTAAGTGCAATTGCATCTCTGAGAAATGAAAATTAATATCTATATCGAAACTTCTTACGAACTTTCAGAACACCTCCAATTTTTGCACACCTCTTGCCTTAAAATATAAATCCAGTATATTTCAGATAATGCTTCTGATTCCAGTTTAGTCTCTAAACATGATTTTGGATTCCTCGAAATTCGAAACATTCAATTCACTATTTCACAGATCGGATACACTGATAACCAAAGTACTGTAAAAAAACTCGAAACATTTCACACTTGCTTATAACTGAAAATATTCTGTAACCTTTGCAGAAGAAATCATGTTTACACCTATTATATTTACATATTGGCTATTATTGTACAATTATACTCGAGTATTGAAAAATTTGTATACGTGTAATATTAATTAATTCATTAATGGTATATCCGTCGGCAATAGCTTAGTCCAGAAGTCTAACTTGTGGAGATAAACTTTATTTTTTAAATTGAAATATTAAATATTATGGAAAGCGCACGCAATACGTCGTTTGAAAGGAGAGTCTATTCTTCAATTCAAAATCTTTAATTCGAAATCTTAACAAGAATTATTAGATTCTGGTCAACAGGGTCTCGACTCTTTAGTCACTTTTTTTCTATTAAAAATACATTTTTTCTTTTTTGGTTTTTAAATTCGAGGAAACTATCTTCAAAGTTTATTTCCTAAGAATAAGTGAATTCAACATTGAGAAGTGTTTTAGGTACTTCAAGTTTAACGCCGTCTATTAATTACCTCATTCCTACTTGACTGGCATTTTTTCGCAAGAATCTAGGAAGATATTTAGAAGAAAAATATAAGTAGGACCATAAAAAAAGTTCCTTAGTACCTTCTATTCAATTTCCAAAATTTTCAAATCGATATCTTAGTTCTTGCGGACGTGAGATGTTCCGAAAAATGTGGATAATGTAGGAATCGGGTAAATATTACATGGCCTTACATTTTCAAATACATCCAAAATATTGAAAGTCGAGACCATGGTTAATTTAAAATACGATCGATGATGGATGATTAATTAAATTAAAATGAATTTGCATCTTCTTTCGACTTTGATCTTGCCATTTCCAGAAAATGAGAATTGTGAGCTTATATCTTAAAAACTCCTAGGATTGTCTAGTCAATCGTAGTTTACTTTTCTACTCGCTAAAGGGTATCACATACATAAATTATTACGCTTAGTTCGTTATGGCTTTTTATCACGTGTACACGTCCCTTCGCCGAGAAAGGGCGCAGTTTTGTTTTTCTTTTCTGACTTTTGGACCACGCTATGAGCCGTTTAACGACGCACACAGTCACGGTAAACAATTTTAATTAATCGTGTCACAGATTCGAGACACACAATATCGCCTCCCATTTCCAAAAAGTTCAATTTTGCCATAATTTATTTTATTATCCGGCCGAAGATATTTCTGATAACTTGAGATTTTTTGAGAGAAATCTTGAGTGGTCGAATATCACAGGAAATCAGACTTTCTCAGAAAAATGCAAAGTTATCTCAAATAAAAACAGATTTGAGAAAAATAATTTCGAAGAAATCTGGATAATCTTAGATTTTTTTGATTGCGACATCTTTAATTGACTCATCATGGTCTTGAGAATTGATAATGGGAAGAGAGCCGAATTCTTTGGCACGAATAATTAATTAACTACGCAACACTTATAATTCGAAAAACCGCTCGATGGAACAAGCTTGCGATTATAAAAAGTTACTTATTGCTTGTCAGAATCGCGGCTGACTACGTATTTTCAAAGCGAGTTTTCCTACTTTATCTCGCATCGCGTTCTAGTTCTCTAAGCCGAACTTGCTGATTATCAAAAATAACAAAAAAGTACGCTTTTTTCTCCCGGTTCATGCCTAAAATTTAAGAGGATAAAATAATTTGGGGAGAAAATGCCCTCTGCAAAAAAATTCAATAAAGTTTCTGGACGTACCATTTTTTGATTAAACTTTCTTTCACCAATTATTTCAAAAAGACAGAACATTAAAAAAAAACGCAAATTATCAGGGTGGCTACTTAACAGTCAGAACAAAAAATCCCCGTTATTTCTTGGTTTTCAAAAAATGTTGTAGATTGTTTTAAGCTTACAAAGCTTCAAAACCAAACAATTTATGCTTAGCAGAAGTATTCAAAAAATAATATTGATATTAGCGAAGTTTACTCGGAAAAAGTATAAATTTAAAGCTTTTAGATCTGGAACTCGAACAATATCAAAATCAATTGTGCAAGGTTGTACAAACTCGAAGCTTTCAAAATTAGAAAATCTCAAAATTAACAATGATGAGTATTATACAACCCCACAGTAGAAAAGCTATCAAAGTTTTACGTTTACTTCGAGGTCTTTACATACAAAATTTTTCGGTTTAAAAAAATTTTTCGGGTTATTTAAATTTTTTAAAATGCAAATATTCAAAACCAAAAATGTGTTTAAAATTAAACATTAAAAACTGAATAATTTCAAACTGAAAATTTCAGGATTTTACCCATTTATAGCTATTAAAATTAGAAAATCGTCAAATTAAGAACATTTGTAATTGTATAATTCTAAAGTAGAAGATTTTAAAGTGGAAAATTGAACATTTTCAATCCGCATTTATTCAAAATTAAACAATTTTACATTCATGGCAATGTAAATAGAACGATTGAAAAAAGTACACTTAGAAAGCCTACAATTTTGAATTTGAAGGAAAGTGTTTATTAATGTTTTCCAATGTCAAAATTGTTATCATTTAAACATTTTCTATTTTAAATTGTTCCTTCCAACTTGAAATAAAATGTTATAATGTAGAATGTTTCAATATACTTTAAATATTTTTTTCTAATTATTCCATATTATTCATATTCAATATTTTCAATAATGAAGGCTTTAATTTTATATATTTTCACATTATAAACATTTCGAAATAAATTAAAGATCAAAATGATCAAATTCAAGACTTGAACATTAAATTATTTTACAGTTAGTCCATAAAATTCTAAAATTTAATGGTATCCAGTGAAATTTAGAATGATTCGCGTTAAGAAAATAAATCCCCTGCCATTTCCCGATTTACCGGTATACAGTAGCCACCCGGATTGTTTTCGACTGACATGGAGAATTTAGAAAACGTTGAGAAGGCAAGGAGACAGGACGTGCTTTGTCAGGAAAAATGAAAAACTAAATGCGAACAACGTATGTTAAACAAATATTATAAATGTTTGTATATATTTCTGTAAGCAGCGATAATAAAAACGAAAAAATTAAAGTTATGTTAGATTGGCGCGTTACAATATATTATAATTTATTACATAGATATGCGTTTAGAGAATTATCTCCGAGATGTAGAGTCAGGAGACGGGAATTCCAGAATAACTGACATTATAAAGACGAATATATGGAGGCAGGATGTCAATGATCACTGATCAATAATAATCAATAATCAATCATCTATAATTAATGATCGGTTTCCTCGATATCTCTCAGAGGTTGAATAAAGAATCAAAACCCCTAATCCTTTCTATTATTTATACGTTCGAAACGGGAAAAATGTAACGCTAAAAAAATCGTTCGATTCTGGTAAACCTATTTAATTTGTATCCTTTTTCTTTATATAGTAAATTATTGTATTTAAACGCACGCTTACCACTAGCTGCATACGACTTCCATTTTTTTTAATAATATATAATATAATAATATACTATGTCGCATATAAAAAACAATTACTTAGTGTAGGGTACAAGATCGTTGACGTAAGACCTCATCCGCCTCTAAAACGAGCAGAGCGTTCGCTCGATCCCAAATCTGGACCCTAACATTAAAAGAGAAAATGACTCTTATGGGAAAAGAAAATACTTTTGTTTTGACGAATTTTAAAGTATTGAAATTTCAATGTGCCTTTCTTTAAGGCAAAGTCCAGCGGTGAACTTTTTTAAGACTCGAATTTTCTAAGGCATCCAAAATGACCGTTCCTAAATTAAAACGAAAAAAAAAAACAAAAAAAAAAACAACAAAGTTTAGCTCAATTTTAGGGAAGATTGTGGGAGCGAGATAATTTAGCGAAACGTCAAACATTGCCCGTTGTATGGACAGTAGGTTGAAGTAGGTAGTTGGTTCCTCCTTGACTAAACGCTAAAAATGTTGAATATTTTATCGGTTGGCAGGTCTGAGCGTTCAGCTTTTCTGTCGTGTATTGTTTTGTGAGATCGAGTTGCTCTAGCTGAGAATCATTTGCTCCCCGTTTCCCTCTTCAATCCTAAAAGGTTAAACCACTGAGACGTCATAAATCCGAGACTTTATCTACTGCGAACGTAACTAAGGCGAATCATCATTTATAACGACAGCGACTTTCCTTTACGTACATCGACAATTCCAGATACTATACGCATTTGCTTCTCTTATCTTTTATCATTTCTTAAATCTCCATCACTCCTTAAATTTTAATATCTTCCCTTAATTACTCTTAACATTTCTTTCTTTTTTTTCGTCATTTTTCTTTTCTTTTCTTTTCTCGTCACTTCTTTTTCTCTCTGAATCCTTCTTTGTAAGCGAGAGCTGAGCCGCCGCCGTGTGCTGGGACACGGCAAACCCGAAACGGAATTCTGATATTTCAGTGGTCCGATGTTTGCGAAATCGTACACGCATTTGCGTTAGAGTTTACATAACGAGGACGTTGTGCGCGACGAGAAACATCAAGAGCCGTACGGGTCACGGTACTTGTTTTGATAGGAATCACAGCGCTCCGACGGCATGAAAAATCGTTCGTTGTTGGCCGGATCCACCGATCGTGAGGCACTTTTTCCAGTTAAATACGAGGGCACTCACCACACTCGGGCAGGTAGAAGGGGCGCTCGTGGCAGCAGTGGGAGGCACCGTCAATATTGAATAATATTATCTACGACCGCGAAGCTACATGCTCCGAGACCTGCATTCGACATCAAGCGAACCAACTCCCGGGCGTGAGAGACTGCGACTTCCAAGGGCGGCCGTCGGGGCAAATTACTCGACTCTGTCGAAAAATCGAAACATTCCTGTGGTTAATCAATTGCAATTTTATATTTTCAGCCCTCGGGCGGACTAAAGAAATAAACAAAAGTGTAAATGGTTTGTAGTGCGAAACTAAAAATATACATTAAATTAGAAACATTATAATGTCATTAATAAATTGCATTTTTATATTTTCAGGCCTCAGGCTCACTTCAGAGATTAAAAGTGTGATATTAAGGTGTGTAAAGTAATCCGACCATTACTGGGACATCGTAAAAAGTATGTCTAATACTGGGACAATAATAAATATCGTTGAGTATCTTTTATGTTCTGGCCTAAATCATAAAAGTAAAAAATTTCTAGTATATTTCAAGTTCTTATGAATTTATCGCCACTATTTATTTTTGTTTTGACGAGGTAGACATTTAGTAACAAACAATAAAAAATACTCCTTAAAATCTGTGTATGAACCGATGCAAAATTCGCCATTTCTTTTTTTGTATTTCAAAACTTTCCGGATAACATTTATAGCCTTGTTTTTATAAAAGTTTCTACACTAATACAAAAACTAATGTTTTTCACATTTTTAATACGTTTGAGAATAAAATTTATATTTCTTTTTTTGCGCTTTTATTCAACAAATTATGAATATTCAAATGCTCCGCATTTGGACAAATTTTTGACAAAGTTGTCTAAACCGGGACGAAATGTCGCTGGCTGTTTCAGTTTTGGACTCAGTACTTTACTGCAACCTCTAATTCCAAACTCAAATTTTGCCAACTGATAATAGTAAAAAATATAATTTTTCAATAACAATTAGTAAGTATGCACTAAAATGTAATATTATAGACTAATAATAAATATTAGACAAATTATGATTAATGTTGTGAATTTACTTAATAATTCAATTGCTTGGTTGCAAATAAACTTTTCTGCTGAAAAGTTATATTGTCGAGTTAAAAATATAACTGGTTTGAAGATAACCCGTTTTTTGGCATACGAATGCATTCTTTCTTGCTGAAAAGTCTACTATTATATTTTTGATTAAGAATTCGTCTTAATTAAAGTTAATACATGAATTGGAAAGTGTTCAATCTCAATTATTTTCTGGTTAAAAAATATATTATTGGGTTAAAAATTTAATTATTTTCTTAAGAAAATTAATTATTTGTTTGAAAATGAAAAATTTGCAACTTTATTCATAATATTATAAAGTAAACGTTATTTTTTAAAGCAAAATGTTAACACGTAGATATGAATTTTATTATGGGCCATCTGACTAGCTTCAAAAATATCCATTTATGTTTATTAACTATTAAGTTGATCATGTATTTTTTCTTCTAATCGATAAGAATCATGTACTAAATTACATTTGCATTTGTATATTTGCAGACCTCCGGCTCACTTCAGAGATAAAAAATGTTTAAATAGTTTGCAGTTCGAAATTAAAAGTGTTAATGAAGAAAGAAATTGTACAGGTTTTATTGAGTGAGGCATGTACAGTGTTTATCTTAAAAAATGTATAATGATTTTTCTTCGTATCGCCGACACGTTCCCATTTAAACTTAAGTTTTTTCAAAGAAGAAGAGAAAAATGCTGAATGTTGAAGGTTATATGAGTCTTGTTAGAATTTTATATATATTTTTTGGTAAATCAATTTGAAACTATTATGTTTAAAGTGTAATAAGTAATCGAAAGACCTGTTCACAAAATATAAAAAAGAACCAGTGGTGATCGTTTAAAGTTGAGGACATATTACCTTACATTAAGGATAAACCTTCAAATTTCATTTCTCTAAACAACTTGTGAAAGATCATTCAGTTGGTTTGAAATTAATTTAATATGTAGTACAAACTTGTTTAAAAAATACTTTATCTTTTAAGAAAAATCTCCAGTTTTCTAAACATATATTTTAGAAGTGTTAAAAATAAACTGCAATGTTTATTTAAAATGTTATTCTTTAGAGTTTAGTCTATAAATTATCAACATTTATACTTATTTATCGCAGGCTTCACAGACTTTTCCCTATTCCCCTCTTTTTCCCGTTTTCCCACCTAAGAGTTCTTTTCTTTTAGTTACAAATGTTATTATTTGGTTCAAAATTTTGTTAAAAAGTCATAGTCCTTGGTAGAAATTTAATATTTTTTTTTGTTAAACATGCAACTTTTTGTTGAAAATTAATGTTTGGTTACAAAGTAACCATTTTGTAAAATATTTACTTTTATTCAATATTCAACGATTTGGTTTAAAATTTACGCATTTGATAGAAAAATGTTGTTTTTTTGTAGACAATTAATCTTCTTGGTTCAAAACATAACTGTTTTGTTGAGCATTTACCTTTTTGGTATGCAAATTAATCTCTTTCTGTAGAAATTTCATCTTTTTGGTTAAAAATTAATCTGTTTCGATTAAAAATTTTAGCTTGAAAGTTCAACCATTTGGTATAAAATATAAACTATTTGGTTAAAAATAAATGTATTTTGTTGATAACGCGACTTTTTGGCAAACAAAAAATGATTTATCGGTTCAAAATTATTCTGATTTAGTTGATGATTTAAGCATTTTGTAAAAAATTAGTTTCTGTTTGTTAAATCTACCTGCTTTTTAAAATTGTATGTTTTTTTAAACTGAAAATTGAACTATTTTGTTGAAAACCATATTATTGTGTTGAAAATTCAAATATTTTGTAGAAAAATATAGTTTTTGCTTAAAAATTCAACAATATGGTAGAAAATTCATGTATTTGGTTTAAAATTGAAGTGATTTGTAAAAAACTCGTTGTTTTTATTGAAAATTATTTCTCTTAAATGAAAATTTAACTACTTCATTTGTAATTTTTAAACCACATGCAACTATTTAGTTAAAATTTTTAGAATATAAAAAATGTTAACTAAAAATTAATCAAATAAAATTTGGTCTAGAATCACATGTATGTAATTTGTTGAAAATTTGGATTTTCTGGTAGAAAATTATTCTTCTCGGTACAAAATTGATCTATTTGGTTAAAAATTTAGGTATTTTTTTTTAAATTCATATTTTTGGTAGAAAATTAATACTACAGCTAGAGTGGAATCTAGGGGAAAAGTTATAAAAATATTCGAATAATTTAAACAATAATACGAAGATTCTCCTTTAAAATGAGCCCGAGAAGTTTAAAAAATATTAATTATTTCCTAAATTATTTTAATTTACCGAAAACATCGAATTTTCACGTTTTTATGAAATATCTTTTTACAAAATATTGACATTTTACCTTCAACTTGAGTTTATTAGACGTAGGATTTTTCTACCTTTTGCACAAAAAGCAGGTGTGTACATAATTTCCGCCAGTAGTATGCCTTTTAACAAAATTTTGAAATAATTTAATTCCGAGAAAAAAAATTAAAATATGCTACTACTCCATTTGCATTTTGAAGTTTTACGGAAAAAATTAGGATTTTATGGTGGTCAACTGAAATTTAATAAGTTCTTATTCAAACTGAAAATGGAACATCAATCATAATTGAAAAATATTTATTTTGAGGTTTTCAAATTTAAATACCGGCCATTAATATATACCAAATTTAGATTTAAAAATTTCCAAATAATCTATTTAAAACTCAAAGCGTTTCAAATTAAACCATTTGTAACTTAAAAAATGAATTTGTTTTTCCTTTTTTCGCAATTCTTGTTTGCATAAAAATTACAAGAAATTATCTGCTCTAAAATAAATGAAAATGCTTCGTAAAAATTCCCTTAAAAGCTTCCAATTTTTCCTAAGAATTTTATGAAAATTAGAAAAGATTTTTGAAGACTTCAGATGTGACAAAAAAGAATATAGGAAAGTACTTTTTTTATTTGTACAGGATTTTACAGGATATAAAGATGAATTTCTTACAAAAGAGTTTAACTTTCAAGCAACTATTTTTATTTCTGACCAAGAAGATTAATATTTACTTGTAACAGTTACATTTTCAGTTTAAAAAAGTAATATTCAACCAAAAATGGAACAAATTTGTAACAAAATAGTTAAAAGTTTTAAATGGAACAGTTAAATTTTCAGTAAAAAAATTAATTTTCACCAAAAGAGTTGAACTTTCAGCTAAGTAATTACATTTTTATTCTAAAAATATCAATTCTGAACGAACAATGTAGTAGTTGATATTTTACCCAAATTTTTTTTTATTTTCAACCAAAAACAGTTGGATTCATCTAAATACGAATTTTCAACTAAGAAAGACTTTTCAGTCAAGAGAGAGAAAAAATGAAAAACAAACTGTTCATTTTTCGAGCAAAAAGATCAATTTTTAACCAACAAAGATTGATTTTCTACCAGGAAGACCGCATTTTTAACAAAACGCTGGAAGTTTTAACTGGATAGTTCAACTTTGAACTAAAAAGAGAATAGTTCAATATACAATTAAAAAATTAATTTAAAAAATAAAAACAAATTTTCAACAAAATAGTTGAATGCAGGAATACAAAGCTATAACAAAAATGAAGAATTATTGTTATTCAATTTTATATTGCGATTTGAACAACAATTCCCTGTCATTTACAATTTTTTCAGGTATACGAAAAGTCCCTGCCAATTGACAGTTTCTCAGGTTTTACAGGTTTTACAGTACCACGAATATTACTCACCTAATATGGCAGAATTGAGTCTGCCACAGACGGTTTCCCTTTGCTGTGGATCCAACTGCCATCCAACTGGGGAATTCCATGGATTTGAGTAGGCGAGAAGACTGAAAGCGTCCTGGATCATTTTTTTATTCCCCTCGTTTTTCCCATGCTGCTGTCTCAGATGTATCGACTGCGCATACAACGTTCTCCCGAATTCTAACATTTTCTCGATTGCTTGTTTGTTACCTCCACACAATTGTTTCTTTGCGCTCTTAGCTGTCGAGCAATCCACGCTCATTCCACAATTGCTATTTTGTTGTTGGTTATGATTCGTATTATCGACCTCTGCAAATTAAGATATTAATATTTCGATTAGTGAATAGAAAAGTAGATTAGTAATTGCCAAATGAAATAACAAATTATTGTATTCCTAATAATAAGAGCGAATCGCAAGATAACAGAAATAAAGTAAAGGTTTTTTTTTAAACTATTAGAAGTATTTGTAAAATCGTAAATATTACTCTCATGCACAACATCTTGCTTGAACTTAATTATAATTAAGATTGTACTTAAATTTATTGAAGAAAAACATTCTTTCAGCAAGACAAATTTTAATTCAAAATTATAAAAAATTTTATTTATTGCTACTTGCTATTTCTATAACAATTACAAATCAAAATTACAGCTAATGCGGACCATAATTCAAAAAATAATAATTTTTTTGCACAGTGAATAGTAGATTCAGAAATTAACTTATAGGAATTGTTATTAACAATTACGCAAATTGTTATTTAATGCCTCATGTTTAGTTTTAAAATCTCTATTAACTTATTGCCAAATAATTTCAATGGAAAAACGACTTTTTGTATTTAGAAATGGACAATCTACGTTTTTGTTTATGAAAATATTTATAACAATCATATAAATGAATTTTTAATCAATTGTATTGGTTAATTATCAGAAGTATCGCAATTCTCAAGATAATTAAAGAACCAATTATTTTTCTACGGGAAACTCTTAGCAAGATGCTATAAAAATTAATGCTATACAAAATTCAATTTTCAGTAAAAATAAACAAATTCTCTGAATACGAGAAACCAAATTTGATGTTATAATTTTTAAAGAATTCCGAGAAAACCGACAACAGATAGCAAATAAAAATCGAATTTTTAATGTTTTGCGAAAAGAAATCATGTGTGCGAGATATGGAGATGGCAAATAAGAATAAGAAAGCTTTGATTCACAACAATGATCCTATTTCGAGAAAATAAAAATTAAAAATTCATCAAATGGTAATAATTTTAAGATGTATCAATGCTAAAGGGTTTAACGAAATTATTATGAACATTTTATTAAAGCATCGATAAACAATGATTTAAAACTGACTTTAGCAGACTGAGAGGGTCAAAATGATTTAGATTTTTTTAAATGTTTAAACGTTGTTTATATAATCTACACAGTTTTCTAAAAAAATGTTTTAAAGTTATTTTTTTAAGACTTAATAAAAAATTGAATTTTTTTTTAAAATTCTTTATAATATAATATTATCTCAAGAAGTTTAAGAAGGCTCTTACGAAGAAAAAAGTACCTTTAAAGCATTTTTTTCGGTATCTAGAGGCAAAAAAGGCGTTTTATGTCTCCTAAATGCGGTTTTGAACGTTTTACCAGCACACACAATAGGGTTGTGCTTAATCAACCCTACACATTTTATGAGGAAATTTTTTCTTTTTAAACTTATTTTTCATTTTGCGCTCTTTTTTAGGGAGGATTCAGAGTTGTTATTTCAGGTTCCAACCATTTTTTTCCGTGTTATCAGAGAATTTTCGAAGATTTAATCAGTTTTGATATTCTGGAAACATTTTTTTTTTATTTGATACAAATGACTTATTTTGTATGATTATAAGCTATTATAATCAATCATATATAAAAAAAATGCCAAAGGCCAATACTGGAAAAATTTTTTTACCAATCCTGTCACATTTGAAATATTATATGAATCAATATAAGGGACAAGTGCAAAAAGATAAAAACTGTCTAATTTATTACAAAAAGGGTATGACTGAATAAATTTTTTTTAAAAACTTTTTCTGTACGGTCTACGAAAGTAAGTCACCTTATCTGCCGTGCAAATAAAATAAAGCGTACATATATGCGGCTTGGATAAGTTATCTGTCACCTTTACGAAACTTTAAAATACTACTCACATGTCCTTAGTTCTAATAGTGTTTATCGAGCATCTACTTTACAATGCGATATAGTCAAGCAATGCTCATTGAAAACTACGATAATATAGGTGACTTTAGTCTCATTTTAAAAATTCGTAAAATTCACAGATGAACTATCCGAATTGCAGATACGCTTCACTGAATTTTCACGATAGACATGTGCTGTATTTCCTTCAATATATCAAAAATCTTCTGAAAAACATCGAATAAACATCGAGCGACATACAAATTTCTAAATTGCAAACCATATTTCCCTTAGGCAATGTGAGCGTAACCACAAAAGTTTTTTTTTTACAGTTTTTTTATACCCAACTGACGTTTACACGAAACGCGATATCGAGTTAAAATTTTTGGAAATTAAACAAGAAGTACTAAGGAATGTTTGTATGGTCCTAAATTTGTACAATTTAAATTTTTCAACTCGATATTGCGTTTCGTGTGAGCATAAGTTGGTTTTGAAAAAAATGTGAAAAAAATGGTTGAGAAATACGACCTGTAGCCGACTATGAATAGTAAATTACTGGCATTCTTCCCATAAGAAAAAAAGATGAGTTTTTACATTTTATGCAAAATCATCAACATTAGGTGAATCGAGTTGAAACTTAACATTTCCCTTTACAAATTCTTTTTAAATATTACCCCCATAAGAATATTTTACGTTGATAGTTTTTACCGTTTTTTTAATGCAAATTTCTTCCTAAAAATGAGCTATTACTCGCTATTAATAATTAGATGTTTAAATAGATTTTTTTAAACAATATATATTACTGTTTATAGCAATTTTCTCTTAGAATAGAGTTAGAAAGTCGTGAGTTTTCCGAATTGTTCAACTTACTTTCAACTATTCAGTTAGAGCGAGGCAATAATCACTTAAATTTAACGTCAATAATTGTTTAACCCATTTATTATTTGTAAGAATATTTTCTTAGAATAATGATAAAAAGTTGCAATTTTTATAAAATATTTAAATTTTTTCCACTTTTCAATAATAGTGAGATAAGATATAATTAAAGTTAACAAACACAATAGTCTAAACAATTTGTTATTATTTATAACTATCTTCTCATCGAGTAATGCTAAATAGTTGTAGTGATTTTTCTATAATTGTTAGGTTTTCTCTTGCTTTTCGTTAGGGAAAATTAATAAACATCAAGATTAATATCAATTTTTTTTAAACTCAGTAATTACTTTCAGGGAAATTGACATTCAATATGATCTATATTCTATATAGAAAATTTGAGGAATATTTCAAATATCTGTTTTATTTTAGAAAAAAATATTCGCAAAAAAGAAAGAAATTATTTAAAAAATGATTCTCTCTTATATTTATTTATTGTTTATACATAACTAAAAAGTCAAAGAAAACCTGAAAATTGCAGATAAACTCGAAACTTTCTAGCCTTCCAAGAAAAGATAGTTATAAACAATAATAAATTGTTCAAACAATTATCTTTGTTAACTCGAATTAAATATTATCTCACTAAGATAAACGTGGACAAAAAGTTAAAATTTTAAGAAAAGAGCGCACGTATCTAAGATTATTATAGGAGCAGATAATTAAAAACAATAATACATTTTTTAAACATTTGTTTGTTAAATTTATAGAATTTTTACCTTGCCGAACTGAAAAGTTGACAAAAATATGAAAATTTCAGAAAATACGCAACTTTCTAGTATTATTCAAAGCGAATATTATTAAAAAGTATAATACATTATTCAGGCAATACTGTTTATTAACAACAGGTGGCAGCCCGATCAGGTTGTCTGGCTTTTGCTTTGAATTGCATTCAGAAAAAGCAAAAATAATTAAAAACTTAATGCTGTTTATAAATAAAGAGACAAAAATTATGAAAAAATTAGAGTAAATATGACTAATAATTCTAAGAAAGGAAGTCATGAAAATATGTAGTTTAATATGAATAAAATTTAATTTTGAGATGCACTGTGAACAAACTTCAGTTCGACTTTTATATTTCTGTTATTTGTTTTGCTAATATTATCTATTTTATTATTTTTTATAGTTTAAAAAATGATTTATTGTTAAAATTATAATTATAGCTAATAAATAAAATTCATAATATTGAAGACCTCAATGATAAAAATGTTCAACGTAGTCAAAGGATCAGAAGATTCTTAAAAAATATATCTCTTATGTTCAATATGAATGTAATAATAATTAAGAACATAAACAATTACAAGTTTCGGAGGAATTACCAGGAACACATGCAATTTTTTTACGTTACAGTCATAACCTGACTTTCATAACTAGGAGCTAAACATTTACGACCCATGCTTTCCGCACTTATTAACAAATACAAATTTTAAACAAATGAAAAGATTCACTAGGCTACATATTTTTTAACATACTTTTGGTAAATTTCTCGCAAACTAATCATTTTTCGAATCTCTGCACTGGATTGCAATACAAAAGTCAGATCACCTGATCAAAGCGCCGCCTGTTGTATTAGTTTCATCACCATTTCCCCTCCGGATCGTAAGAGAACAGAAAAGTGAGGGCCATGCATGGGGCTGATATAAAGTAATACTTTATGTATTAGAAACCATTTTTGTATTAAACACCTCCAAAAAAGAATCATAATTAGCGCCAAAAACGTATATGGATGATATTTAAAAAGTAATTACCAATTTGTATTCTTTAGCTAATTAAGAAGAGAAATATTGAGTTTCAACTCTTATTTTTTTCTTCTAGGAACTATGTCTTAAACTTCAATGAGTTTGCGGAACTCCTAAATATCATTTTAAAGAAAAAGCGAATTTTTTTTTTTTGTAGATTCGAACTAATTTGGGGTGCAATATGTATGCAAATTTAATGAAAAAAAAACAAGAACAATTCCAATAGATTTTGTAACCACCCTAATCCATCGGCATGCAAAATCGTGCTTTTTATGCATACGACTATAAAAAGTTAGTTTCCTACCCATATCGACATCTTCTCCATTTTGGCATTTGTATCCATTCATGCTCGGATTGCCATTTTGATACCCGTTAGTGCTTTTAACTCCATTCATGATGCTGTTTTCCTCCATGTCGACGTCATCTTCAATTTGACCGTTGACAAACTGCTGATCGCCAGCACCGTTGATGGCGTTATTTAGATTCATCTCTTCGACATTACCGTTCGTAGAGGGTTTCGTGTAGGCTTTGGTCGACTGTATGACACTTGTTTGGTTTTCACTGTTGTTCAGACAAACTTCGGAGTCACTTCCGTTTACCATCTCCACGAACTGACGACACTTAAGAGCGAAGTGGAGGTTTGGGTCTCGTTCCAACAGACCCGGATATAATCGAGTCGTCAAGTCTATCGCCTCTCCCATCCGTCCAGCTAAGACCAGCTTTAAAATTTCTAGAAATCCGAGAATGACATTAAAAAATTTTCTTCTTCATCTTAAAGATGATAAATAAGGAGAAAGATCTAGCAGCACTTTGAGATCACAATAATATCGGGGAAATAAGTTGTAAATAGATTCTTATAAAATACAAATGCAATACAATATTTCAAGGACTTAAAGAATCTTGGATTTTACTCATTCCACGTTTCTCCTTAAATCCGTAACCCAGGGATTAATTGGATTGAATGAAAATGATGAATTATGAACCAAGCGGAAACTACTCACTTTGTCTATTTTTTATAGAGTTTAGATCTTCTTCGAAAACTTGACCTGTACTGCTCGCAAAAGCCTCTGCGGTGGAACAATATCCGTGGTGGACAAGGTATGTAGACACCATTCTGGAAGCCAAATTTGAAACTATTACACTTTTAAATTCGCCAAATTCAGATTAAAAATTCGCCGATTTTCAGAGTGACTATAATGCATACAAATAATTATACAGAATTACAAATTTTCCATAAAATCTTTCGGACAATTGAAAAACAGAAATCTTACTACATTTTTGTCTAAAAATTCTAACTGTACAAAAAGATTTGAAATTTCGACCTTTTTGGAAAGTGTAAGCTATTTTTTTAAAAACTTTTTCATATTTTGTCATCTTACATTTCTTTCATAAATGATGATCTTGACATTTTTATAAACAAAATTTGACAGGCTTTAAATGACAGCGCTTTTATATTTCAATGTCGTGAAATTCAGTGTTTTAAAATTCTCGAATACTTAGGATTTTGCATACACAGAAACTTGAAGTTTTATGGACAAATCTCTGGTACCTTTAAAATTTTATTTACTAAACTAAGATAATTAAATATTTTCGCACATCATCATTAACTACTGAATTGCTTATTTTTACCAACAATAAAATTACGTATATTATATTAATAATCTTAATTTAATCATTTAATACTTGAAATTTCACTCGGTTTTAATGTTGGCACATTTTTAAGTAACAGGCTTTTCTTCTTTGAATTATTTAAAACTAAATTAACATAACATTGAAATTTTGTTCATTCAAAAGCTTTCCAAGTTGGAATTCCTTTCCAGTTCTACTTTTCTTTCCATGAAATGTATTTATCTATCGTGTCATTATAATTTACGTTCTTTACAAAAATGCAATCCATTTAATAATTTGTAATAATTTAGGTGTCGAAATGGTAATTCGATAACATGAAAATGATGACAAATGGCAATTCGAAAACATAAAAATTAAGGCAAATGGTAATTCGGAAAAATTAAAATTTTGCAAAATAGCAATGAAGAAAAATAAAAATTATGAGAAAATGATAATTGTGACGTTTGGCAATTCGGAGAAAAAAAATAGGGAAAATGGTTTTTCGGATATAATCATGTGCCTCGTTAAAAAATACAGACTTTCTAAAGTTTAAAAGCGACAAAATTTGAAATTGAACCAATTCTTCATCCCCCCCTCCACCCTAATTTTTGATCCTATAATGTCTAATACTTACTTGTGAAGAACTGCCTGCCACTGACCCTGGCCATGATCAGGTGTAGGATAATTAATAATTTGTAATCTCGTTCGTACTCGAAGTTCATTCATCATATCCCCAATGTCAAAGACAAATGGCTGTTGTCCAAAATTTGCATCCACCACTTCTCCTGGCGTTTGAAGTCCCACTGTTGGGTAAAGATTTGGCTGCAAAAGAAAATATGCCATCTGTATTTAAACTCCATTTCCATCCTTTCTTATTATTTTTCTCATTATTTAATCAGGATGGTCGAAAAACTTCATTTTCAACATTCGCCGACTCTCATTTTATTTTTCTGACTAATTTTTCCCTTACCACTAATATTCAAAAACTAACATTTTAATCTTGTTACATGTTTAACATAGAATCTCTCATAGGCAGGATGAAATAACGTCAGATTAAAAAGAAAGAATTTATTTATTTCAAGCCACAAAGACGGCTTTGCTACCGTAAAGAAGATGAATTTTCACTCCAAAATGACGCATTTTCAATAAAAAAAAGTTACATTTTTAATTAAGAAAGAGGAGTTTTTAAGCAAATAGTTGAACTCTAAAGCAAACGTGCCTAGTTTTCAACAAAATAGTTTATTTTAAACCAAATAGTTGCATTTTTAACCAAAAATGAGGATATTCAAATCAATAGGATTAGTTTTTTTTTTACCAAAAAGCTGAATTTTCAACTAAAAAGGTGAACTTTCTGCCAAAAGTGAAAGTTCAATTTTCAGATAAAAAAATTTTTTTTTTAAACTAATTTTCAACAAAATAGTTCAATTTTCAACCAGAGATGAGCCTTCAACAGAAAACATAAATTTTAACCAAAGAGATTAGTTTTCAATTAAAATGGTTATTATTAAACTGAAATAATTTAATTTTTAGTTCAAAAAGTTATTTTCATATAAAAAACCCCGGATTTTTAACAAAGTGGTTTAATCGTCATCCAACAAAAAAATACAAATTTTTGACAAAATAGTTGAATCCTCAACCAAAAAAGATTAATTTTCAACCAAAAAGTTGCATTTTTACTAATAAAAATAATGAACATCCACTAAAATAGATTAAATTTTAAACCAAAATATGAATTTTCAACAAAAAGTTAATTTGCTATTAAAATAGTTTAATTTTTAATCAAAAAAGACGAATATTCCACAAAACAATAGTGAATTTTCAATAAAGAAAGATGACTTTTCTAACAAACGAAAACAAATTAATTTCCAATCAAAAATGATGAACACTCAACAAAACAGTAGAATTTTCGACTAAAAACTGACTTTTCAACAAAATAGTTGATTTTTTAACCTCATAATTTAATGTTCATCCAAATCCTCCCGGATTTTTTTCGTTCTCATTATTGTGATACCTCATGATTTTGAAACAAAAAAATTTTATGGAGAAGGGGGGGGGATTAAGTATAAATATGTGAAATCAACACTAAAAAGGTGAATTATTCACATAAACTCCTTACTTTGCAAGCTCAGAAGAGGCTATATATGGTAAAAATCATGCGACAATCAAACCCCATCAAAATATTTAAAAATAAGTGAGAAATGTTAAAATATTCTCAAAAACTTAAAACTTATTCACAAAACTTATTTTTTTATGACAGTTTTGCATTTCAGTTTTCCTTACATAAATCAATTTCTGTACATGATAGTTAAAAGAATTAAATTGAATTGCCTAAAAATGTAAAAAAAATACAATTCTCTGGCTATAATAGAACTACATTTAATTCCTCCTGAATAAGACATTCTTTTATGTAACTTGCGTATACGTTACGTTTCTTTTAAAATTTAGTGCTTCTGCTTCATTCCAAATGAGAAAATATATCCAACGGAATGAAAAAAAGTAGAAGTAAGAGATTTTAAACAAAACTTAACGTGTATTTAAGTTTCATAAAAGAAGGTATTATTCTGAAGGCAATAACTGCCGTTCTGTTAGAGCTACAATATTGCATATTTTTTTAGATTCTTAGGAAATTCAGTTCACTTTATTTTTAAAAACTTTTTATTTAAACTCCATAAGTTCTCTTAAACCATTACTAAGTGTTCAAATGTTCAGGAAAGGAGAAATTTAGGTACTAAAAAAATAGTTTTTACCAATTATTCATCATTTCAGTGTTATTCCACAAAACTATACTTAACACCCCCCCCCCCCACAAGAGTAATTTGTTTTCTTCAAAAAACGGTTCAGGCTTTTTTTGCAATTTTTGTTGCAAAATAATCATAAGGTATCACAGTCATGAGAACAGAAAAAAAACAGGAGGTGCAAGACCTTTTTTGGTTGAGTACCGTCGAAGCGGACTGTGGTGCGCTTATAGAAATTCCCTGTCTTTTGCAAGTTTTTTTTTCAAGATTCCTGACTTTTCCCTGACCTACGGCCACCTTGATTATTAATCTTATTCCTTAAAAGTATTCAAAATGAGAAATGAAAAATAAAAAAGCTATCGTAGATAAAATGTCTTACGGGTAAATCTGTGAATGCAATTCCGAGATGGTGTCCGTTCTTGGTGTAAAAAGCGGTATTATCGACGAGGTTGATTCCGCAACCAATAACATCACCGGTGGTAAAAGTGGGCCCGTATGGCTGGCCCGTGCCCGAGGAGCAGAAACTGTTTCCGTCGTCGCCGTGGTATCCATAGGAGTGTTTGTCCCAACCAGGGAGTCTGTTGACGTTAACTCCGTGTGCCGAGAGGCCAATTCCCATGTAACCATCTCGGCCTTTGCTCACGATCTTCACCTCAAAGTAATACAAGCCACAGGCAGCTGGTATCGAATGTGTCGTGCGAACGCTTGCAGCGTCTTTGTGTGTCTTCCCATAACCTGAATGGTTTACAAAATATAATTCATTATTCATTCCTCTCTCTCTTTCTCTCCATCTCTCTCAAATCTCATTCACCGTTTATATTTCTTTAAACTCTATCATTTACATTTTACTGTCGAAAAGACAATAAACGACCGTTTACAATTTTATGATGGGAGACTACAGGTATTAGATATTTAAGTTTTCTTATTTTAACTGGAAGCTGGAATTTTTAATTAGCAATTAATTAGCGAAAGGGAGAAAATAGAAGAAAGATTAAATATTTATTTTGCATCTATTAAATAATAAACAATATTACATTTTGTAGATAAAGGTTTTGCCTATACTTATACAGAGTTTTGGAATTTTTATTTGATTAATAATACTTTCGTGACAAGTAAAAGGTTAAATCGAAGCCTCCATTCAATATGAGTCCATGTGCTGACATCGCCGTGTATGACTCTATATGTTATATGTGCCGAGTATGAGTCTATCTGCATTTTGACTTTCGAACATTTCAAAGTTAAATCAGCTCTCCTGTACAGTTTATAATATGCAGATAGATGACGCTGTTAGCATATTGACTCATCAAGAATTGTGAGGTGGAAATAGTATCATTATCTTATATGATCATTTTAGAATACATAACTTTTAATGAATTTTACTCCCTGAAAATACATTATAAAATATCTTCAAAAAATATATGAATTTCTTTAATCCTTTCTGTGCACAGCGGTAAAATTTAGAGTCAGAAATAATAATTTTTTTAATGTTAATAACAAAAAAGTAGTGAGGTGCCATCTTCGAAATTAAGGAACGTCGGCAAATAATAGATAATTCTTGAAACAAAAGCACATTTTTAGTTTCTGAAAATGTAGTAGTTTCTTTTTCAGAAAATATACAGGGCTTTCCTGTATATTATATACTGCTAGTCCTATAAATAATATTTTCTCATACTCACTCCTGGCGAGAGTGCTTTTCCGAACATTAAACATTAAACATTAAACGTAACTTTTTGCTTATTGACATTTCTACTCTGCACTTTCTTTAGTTTCGAAGATGACGCTTTACCACTACTTTGTTATTAACTTAATAAAAAATTATTATTTGAGGAGTAAGCGAACAAAATATGATAAAAAGATTCTACTGATAATTCCTCAATAATTAGGGAAATGCTGCCTCTCAGACACCAGCTATAAAAGATAGAAGAGAATTTTAATTTAAATACTTAGAAGGTTACAATATTTTTAAACCATGATTAATCCTGTCTTGTTCGTGCAATCATCATTCCTGATTCTAAATTTTACCATTGTGGACAGAAAGGATAAGATAAATTCATATATTTTGTCAGACTTTTTGTAATGCATTTTCAGGGAATAATATCAGCCATTCAAAGTTGATTGTCCTAAAATGATCATAAGAGAATGGTACTTTTTAACATTTTACTCGTCAAGAAATAATTGCTAATTGGACTGAAAATGCGAAAACCCTGTATCAATATAGAAAAACCGTCATCTGCAGCATGTAGTTTGTTCCATATTTTTAGATTTTTTTTCTACTGAGATTTACAATATAATCTGTACAAAAAATAAGTTATCTAAAATTTTTTGAAGAGATAATAGGCCGTTGGAAATCCATTCAGAGCGACATAAGAAAGTCCTAGAAAATATTAAACTTGTGAAATAAAATGTTCTAAATAGTAGTAATAATGAAGAATATTTCGTCTTCTGAACATTTCTTCATTAATAAATAAAAAGTGATACTTATAATTATAATTTAATATATCGGTCCAAGATTTTTAATAATACTTTAAATGTTAATTTAAAGTTAACAATACTCTTCAATGCTCTTAAACTAAAAAAGAAATAGTTCAAGTTTTGAAATCTTGAAATATTTTACACTAACAGTAAACGAATGCGGATTTTTATTTGACAATAATAAAAACACACTACTCAAAAATTCATAATGAAAAAGTTTTAAATATTATGACTTTATTTCTGCAGAATATGTTGGGGTTAGAGAAAAAAAATTTAATCACACCAAAAAAATGTATTTTTTTAAAATCTATAACTGAAGAGTGGTAGTACAGAACTAACTAGATAATCAAAACATTGAAGTTTTTCAACAGAGCGAAAAAGCATTCTGTAAAATCGAGATCTCGATTTAAAGGCAAAACAATAGTCCACTCCAAGCGTGATGTGCTGGTAAATTAAGGTCGAAAACTAGTGATTAAAAAAATTTATCCAGGTTCAAGAAAATAAATTCAGAAGTTGACAATCTCAAAGTGGTGTTAACCGACCGAGAATTTAAAGATTAAAATTTCATGGGTTTTTAAAATCGGCTTTCGATAGAGATTAAAAATGGAATGTGGATTACATTGCAAACTTAAAACCACGCTCCCGAGATATGAGGATGTTCAATGAGAATAAAATATGTTTGACCCAAAAGCTAAAAATCCGGGGAAACAAGAAAGTAATTTTTTATAAAATGATAATAATTTCAAGAAATGCCAATCCGTTAAAAAAGACATTACTACGTATTCTATCAAAAAATAAATGTTTGAACAATCATTTAAAGGCAATGTGTATTTGACTTTTTGAGAATATTTATTTAATAATAAATAAACAACATTGTATATTATAATGCATTAATAAACACATTTTCGATTTTTAAACAAGCTTTATTTAGTTCTTTAGTGCCACGTTTAAACTTTTTATCAGGACATCTTCCACTAAAACCAATTTTTTTCAATATATTTCAAAAAGGCAGTTAAAAAAATTAAAATAGGAAAAAAACTTGTCTAATAATTTAGACAAAAAATAAAAACCTGTTAATTTTAAGAGTATCAAGATTAAAATTAAACAAATACTAATTTCAAAGTTGTTGTACAATTTCGAAATAAATAATTAAATGTGTAATATTTAAAATTGTGCGCATAGATCGCCGTTAATAATTTGAGAAAGAACACTCTTTTTTAGAGAATTCAAGTTGAGGACCTACGAATGTGAGACTAAAATTAATTTTTAATTGAATATGTTTAAAATCGAATATTTCCCAATTGAAATTTTGAATCTATAAGATTCCAAATTTTTCAAATGCAGATAGAACCATAATTTAATTATCTACCTTTTGAAATGACATCACTTAAAGAGTCTATAGAGTCACTTAATAATTTAACAATTTTAAACTTCAAGTGTTTAGAAGATCAATTTCTAAATATTGTCAACAATATTGATCATTTTGAAAATTTTAAACTTCAAGTATTAACATGTGAATAAAATAATATTTAAAATGAAATAGTAATAATTTGAAAAATTTAACAACTTGTAATTTCTATGATTTCCAGTTACATTCGTACAGAGTTACTGAATTAAACAATTTTAAACTTGAAAGCTATGAAAAAGTCAATAATGAAAATTTGGACAATTCTCAATTGGGTGCGTATAAAATAAAAATTTTTCAATATAAAGTATTAAGAATCTTCCAAACTAAAAAATATCGATTTTAAAATTGGAGGCATTAAGGGATATTCAATTTAAAATTGAACAGTTTTAAATTTAAGCATTCAAAATTAACATTTTCAAATTCTAGTAATTGAGATTAAACAAGTTTTTATTTAAAGCTGCCAAGCTTTTAAAATTAAATAATTAAACATTTTTGCTATGGAAAAAAATATAATTCGAATTTTACTAGAAAAATCAAATAGAATTGAAAGCCCAATAGTTGAATCATTTTCGATTGTCGTAGAATTTCGTAGAATTTCGTAGAACTTCAAATTTAGTATCGTGACAATTAGGATGATTTAAAATTTTAATATAAAGTAGAACCTTCTAATGTGTCCCCTATGGATTTACATTTTTCTTTTACCTTCTTCCCCATTCCTTTAGACACCCCCCACACACTTCATTGGTGGTGAGAGACGGACCACCAAGAGCAAATGCTTTGAGTACTTAGAGAACCTTTCTCTAGAGGTGTCCATGCCGGTTTCACGACTCTCTGGAGATGATCTATATACTCTATAATACTATATAATCTTGCTAGGCTAGTATTCCCCGCATGGGCCGCTGAGGCTCTTCTAGAGTGCGAGGCGGAAATCGAACCCGCAAGCCGACAGAGTGGGTCCAACGCTTACGCTTTAGCACCCACGAACATCGTCCCACTTCAAAATTATAATATGTATTCCAAATTTTAAATTGGTAATTAGGTGGGTTCAATATTCTACTGTTTAAAAGTCAGAAGTCTTCACACCCAAACAAATTTAATTTTCAAATTAATCATTTAAGCTAGAAAAATGCAATTTCACAATAAACAAATAATTTTTTTTTAATTTGAAACTCAACAACTTGATAAGCTTCCAAATCTTAAAATATCAGAATAAATTATAAATTCAATATTTAAAATCTAAATTTGAAGGTCTCGTACTTAAATAATTTCCAATTCTATAAATTAAAACAATTTCCAGAGTATGTTTTAATTTAAACCATAAATAAATAAAAAATATAAAATTAAATGCGCTTAAGATTTTGCAAATGCTTAGTTCAAAGCCTGTAGAAGTGACAAAATTGCAATAAAAATGAAATTCCAGAAAGTAAAATTGAAAAGTTTAAAAAGCGAATAAATAAACTACAAATCGTGAATATGTCGAAGTATAAATATATCGATTTAAAAATTATTGTAAATGAGCCGTTTTTAAAATTATAATCGCGAAAATGTGATATAAATTCAAAAATCGAATAAAAATTACCAGAATATTTCGCACTCGTGATTTACGCGTATATAGCCTGACCGCACAAATTTCGAAAACTATTTCACGCTAAAAACTGAATTGCATCAAGAGCTACAGGAAATAAAAAGCGATATATAAAGAGTACAATATAAAAAAGCATTATCGCTATGCTCCTTTTAAGAGGCGCTATACAAGTTATTTTTAGCCCAGATGCGTATTCGACCATTTTCCTCTTTTCTGCAGCGATAGGACATACACGCATGTGCTTTATCGCTGATTTTCACCGTGAAACAGAATCTCTAATCTCAAGCCCTAATCTTTTTATCCAAACTACCAGATTCTCACTCATTGTCATTCAAAATTTCACTTTATTTATAATTTTTTACGTTTTCAAAACTTATCCATGATAATTTAATCTTCGAGCGAGATCGCAAAATCATGTCAAATGGAGACTTACAGGTGCACGCGGAGACAGCTAGAAAATAGGTCACCGGGTCGACTCGCTCCGGCGATGCGATGTCACGAAATTGCATACAACAATATTCAATTTTTTTAATTTCCCTCTCCGCTGTGTAAGTACTTAAAGAGGCATTTATTTTTCAAAGAAAGGGACATTTTGAACTCGGTTGATGGGAAAATGAGTGACGCACGGTTGCTTCGAGAAAATCAATAGTGGTAGAACGAACATGGAAATAGACCATTTTCAATGTTAAAAGTTTTTATGCTTGATTCTTTTATGGAATAATGAACTCTTGCATATGAAGAACAATTTGTCGAGATTTGCAAGCTCATTAATTCAACCATGTGGGTTTGAAAATCCAAGGACAGGCCTGGGACTTATTTGAGAAATTAAAAATGATATCAATAGTAGCATAAATTTGGTAAAATAGTAGCAACATAGTATCATGTAATTTTGTGAATATTAAATCAACGGGTTCACAACGTCTTTGAATTTGGTGTATATTATATTTCTCACATAAAATCGTGTAAAATCCTTTCGAATGGTTTAATATACCCTATAAACTTTGAAATCCTTTGAGAATCCCTGAAAATCTGTTGAGTTGGTATACAAATTACTGCTCTCTAAATCTGAATCAGTGAAATGTCACTGACTGTCAGTGAGATTTCAATGATTGAAATAGCTGAAAATCAACCACTGACAATCAGTGAAAAGTTACTTATTTATTCAGTGAAATAAACACTTTTGAGAGTTCGCAGTACTGCATCATGTCAATTTAGCAATCACAATAAAAGAATATTTTAGTAGATTCAATCAAATAATCACAGTAAAAACTGAAAACCCATTAATATTATCAAATATTAAGAAAGGTGCGAAGTTTTGATGCTTTTAAATGACAAGTAACATCACATATTACTTTAGTTTCAAGATTGGACTGCCATGTACACACCCGTTAAGTAAGTACTTTTTATACTAGTTATTTTACATTTTTCCCTCAGTTAATTCAACAGACTGACAGTCCGAGAAATATTTCAATTTAGTGAATTTTACACTGATTCATATTTAGAGAGGAAACACACATCAATCTGTTTAAATCCGTTGAAATCCGTAGAAGTATCTGGAAATCTTATTATTACTATTGACTTTTTGACTGGTTGATTTAAGTCCCGTAGCACTGCGGTATAACCTGTTGTGCTATTTCGTTTTAAGTCCTATGAATACCTCAAATACGGTGAAATCTCTAAAATCCTTAGAAATTCTTTAAAATATCTCGAAATCCCTCCAAATCTTAATTCACTTCAATTATTCTCTAAAGTTTTCTAGGAATTGTTGGAATCCATTAAAATCTTTTAAGTATCATTGATATCCTAGATACCTTTTTAAAATCATTTGAAATTTTCCGAAATCCTACACAATTCTTTGAAAATCCTTAAAAGTTTTGAAATCTCGCGAAATCCCTAGTAAACCAACAAAACTCGAGTAGAATCCCGTAAAACATTATAAAATCTTTATTATCTTTAAAAAATACGTCCAAAAAGGCGAAATCCCGCAAAATCCCATAAAATCGGACGAAGCATCTGCGATCTCTTGAATGTATTATGTTGAAATCCTACAAAATCTGTGGAATACTTTCTTTTTAAGCAAGAAAAAAATATATATAATTGAAAGAGAAAAATTCTGGAAACTCAAATCGGCAAAGTTAAACGATCAAGGATAAATACCGTTGGTTAAGCTATACATTTTGCCGAGTCCCTTGACATCTACAAAAATATCTTATAATCTTGTGAAAAATTTTTATTTCGTTTAAAATACTATTTCATGAAATTTTGTGATATACTTTCGAATCTTCTGACATTTTTAAACTCCTCTCAAATTTCGTAAAACGAACCTTGACATTTTTAGAAATCCTGTACAACATCTTGAAACCTTTAACGAATATATTTTGAAACTCCTTCAAAAATATTAAAATCTTCAGTCATCAAAAAATCTCATAAGATTAAGATAGATTACTATTACACCATTAAGCCGTTTCCCTTTCGGGGTAGGCGTGACACCACTCGGTAGGGAGGGGAGTAGTGTGAGGAAGGGGTTATAAAATTTTTAGATTGATCTGGAATTCTCGTGTTATTTA
>JAAAKG020161774.1:0-13743 GCA_010014905.2 Druon quercuslanigerum
TGCAATAAACAAATGCATTTTTCAATAAACAATAAATAGAAATTACGACTTTTAATCGAGTATTTTGATAGTGCAAGCCTAAAGAAATTGAATTATATGTTGCAGAAACTTGTACGACGTTTTTTCATGTCTTTATAACATTTGTTAATTAACCATTTTTTTTTGGCAAAAACCGATTATTCGTAACCTGTCAAAAATGTTGGATTAAAAAAAATCATGGATATTTGTATCATCACAGCGGACAGTTTGCAATAATTAAAAAAAAAACATGTTCTATTTATTTAGCACGATACAAAAAAATATATGGAAAAATAGCGTTTTTTAATGGTTTTTTATTGATAAATAATTAGTGAATTCACCAATTTTAACGCGCGACGTCTCATTTGACGAGGATTTTTAAGAGTTAACAAAGTGTAAAATACCGATTCTTCCTAACAATATTTAGTCGAGCCAGAGTGAAAAAACGATTTTTCAGATATATTTGAATTATTTAAACAATGTTGCCGGAAGAATCACGGGTGGATAACGCGAGGTTTTGTTCAACACCAGTATTGAAACATATTTTTAACGTGAAATCGAGGCTGTACTTTAGTCGAAAAAATTCTTTAGGCTGAAGCCAGATAGCCTGGACTAAAAAGAGGATGAAGGTGGCAAAGAAATAATAAATTGATAGCTTATAAAAATTAAATCAGTTTACGATGGTCAATTAAGTCAATGTATAGCAAAAGTTACAATTTTGCATAATAAATATGAACCTGTACTGAAAGTAGTTCCATGCACAGGTAACATCATAAACCAGTATTCGTTTATCGGCACTTCATCAAGCATTTAATTATTGATGGCCCTGTCTAATTTATCACCGTGATTTGATATTTTGATTACATCGCTGATTAATCGATGAGAATCAAGACCAGATTATCGACTCGTTCTGTATCTAATATTTTCTAGCTAAAGATTTTAATCTTGAAGAGACAAGTCATTGAAACAACCCAAGCTATTCGATTTATTTTAATCCTTCGAAGAGAACCGGTGCTTTGTAGTCGTAGTCTCGTAGACTAGAGGACAAAGTGATCCGTTTTGTTAGGTCAATGTCCCATTGGAGAATCTTATTTTTAAATCTAGGATTTATCAGGGTGGATGGACTTGACCGGAAATTTCAAATTTTTATTGTTTAAATAATTTTGCTCAATTTAGAAAAATGAGTAATAAACTTATTCGTTCACGTGTATCTATCATTTAATGCATCCAACATAGAAAAATTAAGAATTTTACCGAGAAATCGCAGCTTCCTTTTTGTTGATTTAAAAATGAGTATTGAGTCTGATTTCGTAAATTTTTTAATATATCTATACTTTATGAGAGAAAAAATTTTTTTCATTGTAACAAAAACCTTTTGCAGTTTTTTACTCTGTGAGATTTTCTTCGCTGACTGAAGTTTGATAATGGAACTGATGATATTTCGTACATACAGAAAAATAATTTTCTCAATTTTTTCGAAAAATCGATTTACCACGTTTCATTGGCTCATTTATCCTAATTTGAAACCGGGAATTTTAGAAAATAATTCTTGTTTTTATTTAAGGACAGGAAGTTTCCTTAAAGGAATATAATTTTAGTTGGAAAAGGAAGTTTTTGACATGGAACGGGATTTTTGTAAATAATTACAAGTTCGGATTTAGAAATAAAGGAGTTAAAAAAAATTCTGTTCCAGGTCAGAAATCATTACAATTTGAAAGTTCCCTCTTCTAAATTTTAGTTTTATAAATTTGAGAAATTTTGAAAATGTAGAAATTTAGAAATTTGGTTGTATTATTCGTTGCAAATTCATCCTTTCTTAGATAAAAATTTAACTGTTTAACTTTTTTTATTTATTTATTTATTTAACTAATTAACTTCTGTTAAAAAATATTTTTTTGGTTGAGGATTTTTCATTTGAATTTCAAAATTCATTTTTGTTTAAAAATGTAACTACTATATTGAGAAGAAATATTTTAACTACAAATTTAACTACATATTTCAGTACAAAATTTAACTTTTTTGCCGAAAAAAACTTTATTTTTACCACTTAGATTTTTAACAGAAAATTTGACTCTTTGTTTGAAAATATGTGTACTTTGTGAAACCCCGTATTTTTTTTGCATAAAATCAGTATTTTTTGTTTACAATTAATCTTTAATGTAAAAAAAAATTCATCTATTCCATCATTTTAGTTGAGAACTCAGTAGTTTTGTTGAAAATTAATTTTTTTCAACTCAAATTTGATCTTTTCCATTTATGATTAAAAATTGATCTTTCCTAGTTCAAATTTCAATATTTTTAATAATATATTTTTTTAATTAAAAATTCATTTTTTTCTTTGAAAATACACATATTTTGTTAAAAATCAATCATTTTGTAAAAAATGCTATTTTTTGGAAATTCACCTTCTTGCTTAAAATTGCTTCTTTTCTGTTTAAAATAAAAATATTTTTGTGTAATATTTATCATTTTATTTGAAAATTCTTATTTTAGGTTAGAAATAAAAGTAATTGCCTCATAGATAAATTTTTTGTTAGCAAATTCTTTTTTTTTTTGTGAAGATTCATCATTTTAAATAAAAATTCATTTATTTAGTTGAAAAGTTAGTTATTTGATTGAAAACTTTTTTTCTTTGTATGTAAAGGTTTTTTTAAGCTAAAAATGTAATTATTATTCCAATTGAATAATCCATAACTTTAGTTAAAAATTCATCTCTTTGGTTGAATATTAATTTTTTACTAAAAACGTAATTATTCAAATATTGGTTGAAAATTATCTTTTTGTGGAAAGCAACTTTTTAACTGTAAACCTAACTTATTTAAATAATATATATCCAATAGCTTTAGTTCAAAATTCATCTATTTGGTTGCACATTATTTAAAAAATTTAAAATACATCTTTTCGGTTCAAAATTCAAATATTCCAGTTGAAGATTCATTATTTTAGTTGAAAATTTATCAGTTTGGTTCGAAATTTAACTAATTTTTTTTTTAATCCGTTTTTTGTTTGTTGAAAATTAATTTTTAAAACTGAAGGTTTAACTATTCCATTTTTTGATAAAATTTATATTTTTTAGTGCAAAATTTAAGTCTTTGTTTTAAAAAACTTTTATTTTCCAATTTTTCTCTCTGCAGTGTTAAAGGATGTTTAGAACGAACGACATAAATTAACATACATTTTTGCGTGTTACTGCAAAAATTAATATTTTACTTTTGGTTCGCCTGGAAAATTGAAAATCTTGGCTGGCTTATTTTAATAAAAACACAAAATTATAAATTGATTATAGGAGACTGTAATTATGGCTAGGTTATTAAAACAATTTTGATAAATCAGACATTATCTATGAATGAAATTATATAATAATTTCTCAAATTAGAATCTATAAATTCGTAATTCAAAGAATCATTTGATTCTCAGTCCTTCGGAATTTCGCTAAACTCGAGTTCCGGGACGATGAAATATTCGCTTGGACTAATTAATAACTTCTAGGGATGCGCTCTATCTACAATGAGAAACGATTCGCATAACTTGATTGGGTTATCTCGGCGCAGATTACATCATAAATGCAGGGTTCATTACTCCCCAACGTGAGAATAACTATATAGCAAGCAGCACGCTTCGAATTTCACTGCTGACAGGCTGAGCCGTACTATCATCACCCACTATTAATGGATCTGGACCTATATCTGTTTTTATTGCTTATGGGAATGTTATAGCAATGGTAAAAGGGTAGCAGTTATTGAAAACCTTATTAAAAGGAAAACTCTAGGGATAATTTGCTTCGGACTTTAAATTCTGTATCAAAATATAATAAATATTAGGAACTTAAACAAATGATTATTTCAAGACACTGCCCGGTTGACCCTATTCATGATGTAAGCAATGCTTTCTCTGTTTCAGATTACCATCATGTCCCAACCGACAATGCCGAACGATCCGGATGGTTGCGAGGGTTCACAGCTTCCCTGTCAGTGTTCAACCATGTCGAACGTCGATTCAATACTTCAAAGAGAGAGATCAGAAAGAAACCTAGGTAGTAAAAGGATATCAAAAGTCCAAGATCTACCCCGAGGCTTGGAAACCTTACAGAACATGTTCGAACCCATCAGGAATCGAGAGCCCTCTCCCTCAATCCAGGAAAGTCAACAAATTTGTCTGGATAACTCTACAAGCGTGGAGAGTATAGATGAGGAGAGCTTAGCCTCATCACCGAGACCAATCGAAGTTCAGAAAAATATCTACTCTCTTTATGGTCACACTCTCTCCTGCAGTCCTCGCAGTGCTGATTTAAATCGAAACCTGGCCTTCGAAGCTGCTCGCAGGGTCCAGGAGACTTCCAATTTTCAGGATAACCAACATCGTCAGTTGTCCAGTCCTGGGTCCCTTCTAGACTCAAACTCTGATCTCAATGATATGTCTCTTAATGACATGGAAAATGATGTAGATGATGGAGATCTGTCCACTTCGCCTACTAAAGAAAAGATTAAGATGCAGGTTCTTAGTTCCTACAAGCATCATCACGAACCTACTGTTCATAGTCATCTTCTCAATGAGGCTCATAGTCATATCTACAAGCACGAGAATTCCTGCAAACACGACACTTATTGTGGATCCAATTTGGATTCCGGTGATGCAATGATGGCTTTTCAACATCAACGGCAACACTCTCATCATCACCATAAAATGTCCAGTCTTTCCCACCATCAGCACCAACCCAGCCATTCTTGCGGAACAACCTCCAATTTGAGTACTTATGTGTACGGAACTCCGGGTTCTTTAGTCACGACACCAAGTCCGAGTACAATGAACCGAGGTAGCTCACAGAATATTTACCATCATCCTGGAACACCGACAAATAATTCGAGTCTGAGCATCATGGAGCACCGAAATTCGCCCGCTGCTCATCATAGAATGGGACTCTCAGGAAATGGGAGTAGAGGCAATCATCATCATGGGAATGCCAGTTTTGTAGATCCCTCGGGACACCATCATGGAACAGCAAGCGTGATGAGCGGAACCTCTTCGAATTCGAGTTTAATAAACCACGGAAGCTCACCAACTGTTCATCGGCATGTTGTAAATGCCAATAGCAGTTTATCGACGACACCACTCATTAGTCATCATCACAGAAGTTCCTCAGGCAGTCTTACTGGGAATTCGACTACAAATCACCACCACGTGAGTTCCGGCATTTCCTGCGAGTCTTCCTCTTCCAATGCAAACACGAGAACACACAGCAGACTGGACCATATCCACGATCATCATCATCACCTACAGGCGGTTCACGCGCTTCACTCGACCCTACCAGATACGAGGCCAAGGGAAAGAACACCCTCGAGCCTGGATCACCACAGCAAACATCACTCTCATGTACGCACTCACAGTCGCTCTCACTCACACAATGACGCCAAACATGCTGCTCTTATGGGAGTTAATAATATTCAGGTATTTATATTGTCACTAGAAGTCCTGCGCGCGCCACGGCGCACAGTGGGACAACAAAATGTCCCTGGACAAATTGATTTTGCGAAGACAATTATTATCCGATTTTAACTTTTTTGAAATGAAACCTTATAAAATTTTGCATCGAGCTGTCACGGCGAATTAAAAAATTTTGTTTTGTTTATTAAGAAAGAAAAATGAAAAAGAATGTTGACTTTTGATGTATTTTGATTCAATCAATAATACCTAGAAAACTGAAAGCAACTATCCAAAAATAGATCTACAGTAGCAATGTAATTATTAAAAAGTTTATTGAATTTGTTATAAACAATTAAGTGAATAAAAAGGGTTTCGTGGGGATTGGCGGCACACAGTGGGAGGAAACGCACTTTTTTTGTTCAAAAGTTCCCGAGCCTTCAATTTTAGTCCGATTTTTAATTTTTTTAAGTCAAAGTTCATTAAATTCTGAAGAGCTTGACTCTTCAAAGTTTTTCTTTCTCTATTTGTTTATCAATCATTTTTCTACTCAAAGTATGGGAAACTAAAATTTTGCATATACAATTTTTTTAAGCTTTAATAACTGAGCAGGAAAACTTTATATTGTCTTCGGGACCGTATTTTGTTGAGTAGGAAATTTTATTGTTTAGTGAAAAGTCAGGGACGTAAAAAATCTTGCAAAAGTCAGGGAATTTCCATAACTTTCAATAATTGTCGAGCAGAGTAAATTTTTAATTTTTCAGTTTTAATTTGATATTATTTTATTCCGTTTATAAAAAAAATGTAGGTGTAAAATATTACAAGTTTAAGATTTTGGTCTTTAATTATATTAATGGTCAGGGAAAAACATTTAACCCTTTTTTTGTAATTCATCGAAATCATAGAAAATTAACTTGTTTAAGACTCATATTTTGGTGTTTGATAAATGGATACCAAATCTTTTTTGGATGATAATTTAACTTTTTTTTGGAAATTTGTTTTTTTTTAATAGAAACTGCATCTTGCTTGAATAAAAATACAACTGTTTCGTTGGAAATTCAACAATTTTGTTAAAAAGTTATCTTTTTAGAAAAATTACTTCTGATTTAAAACTTATACTCTGATGTTGAAAAGTCAAATTAAAATATTGTTTGGATGAAAATTCAACTATTTGTTTAAAAATTTGTGTTTTATTTAAAAAATGTATCTATTTCAGTAGAAACTGCATATTTCCTAAATAAAAATACAACTGTTTGGTTCAAAATTCAACACTTTTTTTAAAAAGTAATCCTTTTTTTTTTAATTTGTCCTTTTTATTTAAAAATGTACCTGTTTTAGCAGAAATTCCATCTTTCTTGGATACAAATCGAACTCTTTGTTTGAAAATTCAACAATTCTGTTAAAAGCTGTCATTCTTAATCAAAAACTCAAATGTTTGATTCAAAATTCAACTATTTCTTAAAAAATCTCCTTTTCTGAAATTCATATTTTGATGCTGAAAAGTCGAATAAAAACTTGTTCAGATGAAAATTTCATTCTTTTTGTTAAACTTGTCTTTTTTATTTGAAAATTTATCTGTTTTAGTAAAAATTTCATCTTTTTTGGATAAAAATGCAACTGTTTGTTTGAAGATTTAAAAATGTTGTTGAAAAGTAATCCCTGTTGGTGGAAAATTCAACTATTTTATTGAAAGTTCGTCGTTTCTGGTTAAAAATTCAAGTCGTATTTTAATGTTAAAAGATCAAACTAAAATTTGTTTTGTATAAAGATTCAAATATTTCCTTGGAAATTTGGTTCTTTTCGATTTAAAAATGTATTTGTTTAGTTTGAAATTAATCTTCTCTGCTTGAGGATTCAACTATTTAGTTTGAATCACTTTGTTCAGAAATAATTCTTTGTCAAAGTTTTAATGTGTTTGATAATTTCGCATTTGTAATAGTGAGATTCTAAAGGAAATTTCTTTTGCTGCTACAGAAAATTCACTACATAATTTCAGGAATTCTTTAACTACAATTTTTTAAAAGTATTTTTGTTCGCGTTTTTCTTGCAATAATTTTACTTTCAAATAATTAATTTCTAAAGATGACAGAAAAATCATTTCAATTCAATTTGAAAATAAAAAATTAATAAACCTTTATTGAATACAATTTTTTACTAGGAATTAATAAAGAACATTTTTGTTATTAAATGAACGTCGCTATACCCATTTTTTTAAAGAAATAATTCTTTAACTGTAATCTTTTTTGAAAATTTATAATCTTACTCTATGGAAAATGTTTTCATAAAGTTTTCGTTTCCAAAATTTTTTTCTTAGAAAATTTGGAAATAATTATTTGACTAACAATGTTTTTGATAATTTTTTATTTATACTACAGTTCGATTTTGACGAAAATAGATTTCAATTTCACAGATGTTCAATTTAACTTAAATTTAAAAAAAATTAAAATAAAAATATTTAAAAATATGTCTATCATATGAAACATTATCTTAAGTGTATTTTTTCAGAAGGCAAAATTGTTAACAAAATTTTCTTCATTAAATCTACGTCACGAAAAAATATTATTTGAAGAGTTTTTTTTGTCTACAATGTTTTTTTGATTACATTGAAATTTTTTGCTACCGAGTAATTGTTTTCGTCAAATATTCGCAGCTATAAAAAAATATTATTTGAAAATATAATGATAATTATCAATGAAATAAAATGAACAAAACAAAATTTTAATTCGCGGTTGATTCTGAACCAATCTATTGAGATTATTGCATTTTCCAAATAGTAATAGAGTGAGAGGTTGGTGTTGGTTAAATATTTTTTTATCCCTATTTTTTTTTTTTTGTAATGCAATTTTCTCTAATAAGTCTGAAAGGAGGTAGTTTCCAAATCTAATTTTAATTTCTGAATTTTTGCATGCTCTGATTTCGGTGCATACAATTATTCACAAGAAAGCAGTTCTTATTTCAATTTTTAATGAAAATTCCAATTGAAATTTAAAAGTAAAAAATATCATGAAATTTTACAACTGCAATATTAACCAAAGAATAAAACTTGTAATTGTAAATTTGCTTACTTACAATAAGTTATGTCCTTTTCAAAGATTTTATAAAATTCGCTGATGAGGGTCACCATTGTGTGCCGAAACGTTTAAATCAACCCGTTTTCAATTCACCTGACCCTAAAACTAACAAAAAACATCAATTTTCGCTACAAAAGTTTTTATTGATTGTCAATATAATACCCCCTTCCAATTATTATTTTCAATATTTATCGTACTTAAGGCCATGTGACGAATGCGTCACGTGACCAGATTCCTACCTTACCACCACCTTTTTTATTTTCCAACTTATTTTCACAAGAAGCGCCACATCGAGTTGAAAATTTGGGATAGTAAATAAGACGCACAAAGAGAGGTGGCTCTGGTCCTAAATTTATATAATTATGAAAAAATTATTTTGTTATAAATAATTTTTTGGCTTTTTTTATAATTATTAAAATTTAGGACCAGGCCCACCTCTCTTAGTGCTTCTTATTTACTATTCCAAATTTTCAACTCGATGTGGCGCTTCGTGTGAAAATAAGTCGGAAAATAAAAAAAGTGGTGGTAAGGTAGGAATCTGGTCACGTGGCCCACTCATCACAGGGACTTCAAGCTAATCCTCTTTCTAGTCCTTAAGAATGTGAAAAAATTTAAGAAATATTTCGCAAGTCAAATGAGCTGTTAAAACTCTTGAAGACTGAAGAACGTGGTAAATCTTGGGAGGCACAAAATGCGAAAGAATGTTTAAGAACAGGATATCTTTTGCCCTCAGGTTTCAGCGCCCTCGAAGAACAAGTGCCAATGTCATATGATACAGCAAGGGAGTGGCAGCAAAAGGGGCCCGGAGGGTGAGAGTGACGGGGGTGGCGAAGTGACACTGAGAACGCATCATCCCCCAGCCTTACCACCGAGACCACCCCCAAGACCTGCCAGACGATTCGAAACTGTGACATCCGATCCTTGTAAGTGATTCATCATTTACCACTAATGTCTGATTTTTTCGTGAAAAAGCTTAACTTGACCTGCGGTACTCGATTCCTCGAAAAATTCCACTTTGAAACTTAATATTAGGTAGTCCTTTTTGAACTTCTTAGGACCTAGGTTATTTATTGAGATCTACCATTTTTCGGTATTTTTCTCCATAAATTGACAAATTCAACCTGAATCTTTAATTATATTAGTCTCAATTTTGAGGATACTAAAGTCGGGGCCAAAATTTGAGGCCCCTCATTTATTTTCATTGCAACTCGCTTTAAAAAATCCGAAAATCAAGTTTTTACGAGGGCGACTGTCTGTCTGTCCGGCCGTCAGTCCGTAAAAACGATAACTCTCGAAAAAATGAACGGATCAAAGCGATCTTTGGCACACTTTTTTTAGGTTCCAAAAGAAAGGACGAGTTTGGTAAAAAGCCAATTTCGATAAAAATTCAAAATGTGGGCGCATTTTGAAAAATTTTGAGACCACTTTTTTCTGAATATAAAAATTATCCTAATGACTTTTTCAAAAAAAGAAAAATATTCTCAGAGTTACAGAATTTTCAAAAATTTTTAAATCAATCGAAAATCAAAATTAGAAGCCAAAAAACCCACGATATGAAAAAATTCAAGAAAAGAAAAACATTGTTTTTTAATAGCCCTTCAAGATTATCTTAAAAACTTTTTGGATTTTCTTGAAAAATCGAAAACTCAAATTTTTATTGCACAAGAAATAATGAAAAATGCAAAATTTTATTCATGAAAAATAGCATTCAAAATTTAAAAAAATTTGCGGAAAACGACAGAAGTTACGAGAAAAAAAAATGATTTAACAAAAATTGTTTTTTACGCAAACAAATTGTTAGAAAAGTTATTCACCCAAAAAAAGAGATACAAATTTGTAATCATTTATTACATTCTCATCATTTATGATTAAGAAAGTATTAGAATGGTCAAACGACGCAAACTACGAAAAAAAGTAAAATAATGGTATAATTTCTAAATTATTTTTTTTTTAAATAAAATCAACCCAAATAAAAATGTAGAGAATCCTTCGAAAAATAAAATGAGGCCTTGATCATTAGGATTAACTAAAAATTGTAACTTTTCCCTGAGGAGAAAGAAAAAACTAAAACTAAAACTCAAAATTTTGAAAAATGTATTGCATGAAAGAATTCTGAAGAAATATCTGTGAATTTTTTTTAGATATTTTCTAAAGTTGAACTCGTTCTAGGAACAGTTTAAAGTCGACGCTTAAAAAAGGAGGGGAAAACCCCCTGTTTCTTTAGGATGGGATAAAAAAATTATATTGTTAAATTCGGAAGAGAGCTTGCAGATTTTTTTTATTAAACAATTATGAGATTTTTTTGATCGAGCTGCTATTAAGAGAGGTGAGGAGCCCCTACTTTAATTTCATCTGTCAGGAGTCGTCCAAATATGAAGGGTTGCAGTACAGGCCCTGATCGGTTTAATATCTTCGGGGCCAGATTGGGATAATTCCATGGCCCAGACCCGAGCTAGAACGGTTTGAATATTGCAACGCCACCTAGTTCCAATTAAGGGAAATTGGCTTACTGTCAAATGAATTAATTGTTTTTTAGGTTACAAACCTTTAAATCGAGAACAAGTATATTTTTTTTCTGAGTTTCTTGTTCGAGGAATAGTATTCGGTTTAATATAAATGGTAGCATATTATTTATCTGGACCAGATAACAGCGAATTTTGTTTGACAATAGTCGAATCATTAAGGGCATTTCTTCAGTCTAAAAAGATAACCTCAATTTCTCTTTGAAAACTCTCTTTATCTTCTTTTTTTATTAAGTTAATCCACATTCTTGATTACAATCAATAAAATTTGTATAATAAATGTACTATAAAAACAATTTTGTGATAAACTAATTCTAACAACTCATCAAGGAAGTAAATATTACCTATTAAATATATTCCGAGAAAAGCGTAGTGTAATAATACAGAGTTAATAAATACGAGAAAATTTGGAAGGATTTTCGAATTCCTTTAGTAAATCCGCAAGTCAAAGAATCAATCCTCGCGGATTTTCTTATGTTTTCCTCGTCGAAAATTACGCAGCGATTTTTTAAATAGAGTTATTATGACATTTTTCATGGATTTCCCACTTATTAAATTCTTATGAAATTATTATTATGAACAAAATTATAAGAAATTATAAATTTGAAAAATGGTTTTTGACGGGAAATTGGTAGGGGCCAGATGGGGTGCCGATCGGACGTCCAGATCTGGTGCCAATCGGGCTGTGCATTTCATCAGCGATCGAGCTCAGGTTTGCTTTCCAGATCTGGGCCTGATTTGGCCCCGGTCTGCAAAATCGAAATGGCCATTTACATATTAAACAAAAAATTACTCCTGAGCTAAACTGTTTCTGAAACAAGGCCGAAAGGAACCTAAAATTGAAGTAGTTTCGGTCCAATATCGTCATAAAACGAGCAATTTTTAGTTTGAAAAATAAAATGCAAATAGTGTTTTATCATAAAGTTAATCAATTCCAAATAAATAATTAAAAAATCTGGAGGTTTAAATTCCTTGGAAAAATAAAGGTTTAGTGTGATTTTCAAAAAGTGCTCCTTTTACGAGAAACTTTCCCTTTTTTCTATTTTCCAATTAATTAGGTTTCTTTTTTATTAATTAAGTATATTAATTTAGTACTTTTCAAAATTTTGAGTTTAAATTATTTACCAATGAAAAAGATATTAAAAATCAGTTGTAATCTTTATCATAATCGTAATTCAGTAAAAAAATGCAATGTACTGAATTTAGTTCCACCATTTTTTTTTATTTGAATAGATTTTTATTTGCATTTTTCATTAACAATTTAATTTTTTTAATATTATCCCTTTCTACTTTCTAGATTTGTACTATTTTAATGATTCAAAAAAAAGTTTAATGCAGTAAAAATTACTACTTCAATTGGGTACAGGAATTATGAGTATTTAAGAGACAAATGTATTCAATTAGCTTCATATTTAAAAAAAAAATAGGGCTCAATTTGCCTTCTCTCCCCTAAATTGAAATTCATCAAAAAATTGATATCTTATGGGTGTTAAATGCAATTCAATATTTTGTTTCACGACAAAAATCTAGAAGAAATTTTACGTTCTTGTCAAGAAAAAACATCCATAAAAAAATTTAAACTGTTAAAAAAAAAATTATTAACTCATAAAAGTTGCGTATCTGTCATGAAACCTACTTTAGAGACTCCTAAATATATATTTTTTAATCTGAAAAATACATATTATAATAACACATATTACATACATATATATAATACATATTATTGTGAAAAAATTAACCTTTCCCCTATTTAGAGAAAATTTTGCGCTGCTCTATCAAATTAAAAAGGGTTTTCCACGTACCTTTTCATATTTTGTTTTCAGAATGATTTTAATTTTTGTATTTAATTTTTTGTTTTCATTTTAGCTATTCCTAAAAAACATACCTCTGTGGTAGCATACAGAAATATCTGTAAAAATTTTAATCATGTGTGCTCTTGACAATTTTCTTTTTTTTGCAGATTACTGCAGTTTTGAATGAATTTTTCCAAAAAAATAGACCTCAATTTTTGTACAGATAAAATGGAAAATCTCAGCTTCCCTTTTTTATTTCTTACGTCCTTTTTTTCCTATCATTATCAAATCATAATAAAATTTTTTTTTAAATAATCACGCTGTACGTGCCTGATTAAAAATTTATTTTATTTTAATCGTTTGCCTTGAATCCTCTTTTTTATTTTTGTCCAGAAAAAAAGTAGAGTTTTTTGTTATCTTTTTTAGGATTTTTGGTTTCTTTTTTTAGGATCTCTTTACATGAACTTGATTATTGGGCGGTAAATAGGATTTTAAATTTTATTTCAATCTAATTTAAATTTCTTAAATTTTGAGCATCGTGGCTGCGTTGCTGTACGTGCCTGACTAAAATTTTATTTAATTTTAATATTTTGCCTTGATTCCTCTTTTTTATTTATTTTTTTCAGAAAACAGGTAGCGTTTTTTGTTATCTTTTTTAGGATTTTTGGTTTCTTTTTTAGGATCTCTTTACATGAACTTGATTATTGGGCGATAAATAGTATTTTAAATTTGATTTTATTCTAATTTAAATTTCTTAAATTTTGAGCATCGTGGCTGCGTTGCTGTACGCGCCTGACTAAAATTTTATTTTATTTTAATATTTTGTCTTGATTCCTCTTTTTTATTTATTTTTGTCCAGAAAAAAAGTAGAGTTTTTTGTTATCTTTTTTAGGATTTTTGGTTTCTTTTTTTAGGATCTCT
>JAAAKG020161774.1:13843-29153 GCA_010014905.2 Druon quercuslanigerum
AGGTAAATAGGATTTTAAATTTGATTTTAATCTAATTTAAATTTCTTAAATTTTGAGCATCGTGGCTGCGTTGCTGTACGTGCCTGACTAAAATTTTACTTAATGTTAATCTTTGGTCTGGATTCCTCTTTTTTTTGTCTAGAAAAAAGGGAGAGTTTTTTCTTATCTTTTTTTTTTAGGATTTTTGGTTTCTCTTTTTAGGATCTCTTTACATGAACTCGATTATCGGGCGGTAAATAGGATTTTAAATTTGATTTTAATCTAATTTAAATTTCTTAAATTTTGAATAAATCTTCTTCAGTCGGAATTCATACGCCTTGGATTCTATCTGTTGACCGTCACTCGGTGTGATTTACCACCCGACCTTACCCGGTTCAATTAACAGTCTGACTTGCCGAGTCGAATACCGACTATTTCATCGATTGGCCGAACTCTGGCGTTAAAAATGATGAATAGTGGTCGTTAAAAATTAACGAGGTGACCATAGCATGGAATAATGTATGCACAAGTATATTGCTTTGCTGTAAATTCAGGTGCCGGACTAAGGCATCAGTTATTTGGTATAAGTTAGTTTGTATATCATTTTTCACTATCAAAATTTATCTTGTCATCGTATCCGTTTTTATTTTTAAGAAAGTTGACAATTTTATAACATAAAATAATTATAAGATATTGTTTATTTTATTCAAAAAACAGGGAATTTTTAAACAAATACGACAGTTAGCGACTTTCTGTAAGAAGAACTTTTAAGTAACTTTCAAGAATAATCAGGGCTGCTATATGGATGCTTTTGGTCACTTTTTATCTTAAATTACATTTTAGTAACTTTTCAAAAATAAAATCAGCATAGTCACTTTTTAAAATAGTTTCTTTCAATAAATTACCACAAGAGTTCAACATTAATGAATTCAGATCTACATACCTGTTTTTTTGTTTGTTTGTTAATTAAAAAAAAAAAAAAATTTGGGTTATTTTCAATGATTGCTGAGATTTTTAACAGATCTTAATAATTTGAAGGGATTTTAAAACATTGAAATATTTCATGATAATTTAAAGGATTCCAAAAAAGGCTTAATAGATTTTCATAATTTGAAGGAATTTCAAAGGATTTAATAGACTGTAGGGGCTTTTTAAAAGATTCCGAAGCTTTTAAAAAGATTTCAATCATTTGAAGGAAAATCAAAATATTTGAGACTATTTTCAAAAATCCAAGGAATTTTTAATAACTTTAAAATGTTTCAAGGCATTTCAAAATATTTGAAATTATTTGTAATATTTGAGGATATTTTTAAAAATTCAAGAAATTCTTAATGGATTTTAATAATATCAATGGCTTCTAAATGATTTCAAAGACTCGAGTGTATTCTAAAAGATTTCTAAAATTTGTAACAGATTTCAAGAATAATTTTTGAGAATTGAGAATAATTTTTAAAATTACAAGACCTTTTTAAGAGTTTTAAAAAGTTTCCAAAATATCAAATTATTCAAAATATCTTAGAATATTTCAAATGATTCCAAACAGTTCTTAATAGGTTTAAATAATCTCAAGGTCCTACAATTTTTTTTAAAGATTTCAGGGTATTATAAAAGATTCCTAAACTTTTTAACAGATTCAAATTATGTATAGGGATTTCAAAAATTTTTCAGATTTAAGAATAACTTTAAAAATTTAAAGGAATTTTCAAGAGATTTAAGAAGTTTCGAGGCATTTCAAAAGATTTCGTACTATTTAAAAAAATATAGAGTATTTTAAAAGTTTCTAAATGTTTTAGCAGATTTCAATCATTTGAAAGGATTTCAAGAGATTTTTAAGATTCGAGGGTATTTTAAAAAATCTCAAGGAATTCTTAAGTGATTTATAAAGTTTGAAGGTATTTCAAAATATTTCAGATTATTTGAAATTTTCTAGGATATTTTAAAGGATTTGAAGGAATTTTTAATAGATTTAAATAATTTGAACGGATTTAACACCATTTTTAGGAACTCAGAATATTAGTAAAAAATTTAAGCAAATTTTAATAGCATTAGACAGGTTTAAGGGATTTCAAAAGATTTTAAATTATTTTAAATGTTTTAGAATATTTTAGTGGATTTGAAGGAATTTTTAATACATTTCAATACTTTGAAGGGATTCTAGAGAATATAAAAGACTTCAGGATATTTTAAAGGATTCCTAATTTTTTTAACAGATTTCAATAATTTGCAGGGACTTGAAAAGATTTTTTTTATATTTAAGAGTGAGTTTAGAAATTCTGAGGAATTTTTAAGACCTTTGAATATTTTCAAGGAATTTTAAAAGATTTCATAGTTTTAAAAAAAAGTGTAGGATAATTTAAAAGATTTCTAATTTTTTTCACAGATTTTTAATAGATTTCTATCATTTGAAAGGATTTTTAAGATTAGAGGATATTTTTAAAAATAGCAAGGAATTTAAAGAGCTTTAGGATGTTTAATGGGGTTTCAAAAGATTTTAAATTATTTTAAAGGTTTTAGGATATTGTAAAGGCTTTGAAGGAATTTTTAATAGATTTCAATCATTTAAAAGGATTTCAAAGATTTGTAAGATTTTAAGGTATTTAAAAATATGTCAAGGAATTTTTAAGAGCTTTAGATAATTTTAAGAGATTTGAAAAGATTTCAAATTATTAAAAAAAAATTTTAGAGTATTTTAAAAGTTCCCAATGTTTTATCAGATGTTAATAATTTCAAAGGATTTTAAAAGATTTTCCAGGTTCGAGGGAATTTTAAAACATTTAAAGGAATTGTTAAGAGCTTTAAAATGTTTGAAGAGGTTTCAAAAGATTTCAAATTATTAAGAAAGTTTTAGGATATTTTAAAGGTTTTTTTTAGGAATTTTTCATAGATTTCAATCATTTAAAAGGATTTCAAAATTTTTTTCAGATTTAATGGTACTCAAAAAAATGTCCAGGAATTTTTAAGAGCTTTTAATAGTTTTAAGAGATTTTAAAAGATTTCAAATTATTAAATTTTTTTTATATTTTAAAGGATTTAAAGGCATTTTCCTCACACTACTCCCCTCCCTACCGAGTGGGTCACGCCTACCCCGAAAGGGAAACGGCCTAATGGTGTAATAATAATAAAAAGTAATTAAAAGACTAAAATAATTTGAAGGGATTCCAAAGAATTTAAAAGTGTTTATGATATTTTAAAAGATTTCTAAAATTTTCAACAGATTTCAATAATTTTAATGAATCTCAATGTATTTTTTAGATTTAAGAGTAAGTTTTAAAAATTCCAAAAAAATTTCAAGAGCTTTAAACAAGTTTCAAGGAATTTTTAATGATTTTATATTATTAGATATATTCTTTAAATTTTTAAATTTTTTTAAAATTTTTTAACAGATTTAAAGGATAGACAGTTTTAATAGTTTTTATAAGATTTCAAATTACTTAAAATCATTTTGGGTATTTTAAAAGATTTCAATTAATAAAAAAAATGCATTTTTTTACGTCTTGGGAAGTTTTACATTATAAATAAATATAGGTCTAACCTAATAATTAGTATATCCTCCCGACTAATAGTCTGAAAGAATATAAGTCTGAAAAATATCGTAATTATTAGGTTCTGCCTATATTTATTTTTTAACAAAATATTTCAAGGAATTTTTTTTTAGACTTGAATAATTTTAAAAAATTCCAAAGGACGTAAAAAAATTTCTCTCATTTTTAAAAATTCAAAGGCATTTTAAACATATTACAAAAATTTCAAGGAATTTCTAGTTATTTTAATGATTTTAAGGGATTTAACCAAATTTCCTCGGATTTTAGAGAATTGAGTAGAATTTTGCAAGATACGTAACGAGGATTCCAAAGGATTTTAAACGATTCTGAAATATTTAAAAAATTCCAAGCAGTTTGTTCATGCTATAAATTCAATGTTTTAAATAAAGTTTTTCGGTTGTCTTTATGTTTAAAAAAAAATTCCTCTGAAATTTTTATATATTTATTATTATTTTTTTTATTTTTATGTAATGATATTTTTATATATAATCAATTTTCAGCCAAATTTTTCGATATTAAGGCCAGAAAAAAATTGTACTAAGCAGTTGAAATTTCAAACCTGAAATATAAACTTTTGCAAAAAGGTAAATTTTCACCAAATAGTTAAACTTATAAAAAAATAGTTTAACTTTTACCTAAATGGTTTAATTGTCTACTAAAATAGTTGAAGTTTGAACGAAAGAGACAAATGTTCTATAAAAAAGTTTGAACTTTAACTTTTAAAATTATAAAATTTCAACTAATATGAAAGATCAATATGAAATTAAAAATATCAATTTTTTACTCAAATCATTTCAAAAAATTAATTCACATTTAAAAAATTCGATTTTTCAAACTAAAATAATAAAGTTTCAACAGGAAGATGGATTTTTAACAAAGTTGTTTAATTTATAATGAATTAGTTGAATGTATAACTGAAAAATATTAATTTTTAACAAAATATTAGAATTGGGAACTAAAAAAGAACAGGTTTTAACAAAAAATTGCAATTAGTTCAATTTTCATAGACATTTTTTTTTAACCAAAAAAGACGAATTTTTCATAAAATACATAATTTTTTAAATTTTCAAACGCAAAAGAGGAAATTTAAAATGTTATTCCTAGATTAGAATTTTTGTCTTTAAATATTAATGATCCAAAAAAATGAAAAATTATTCAGGGAAAAATCAAAGAAAATTCGGCAATTTGGTAAATAAAAAAATTCCTTCGAATTGTTAAAAAATTTGCTTATTCTTATGCCATACTGATTTTTTCAGTGCGAATAGCAAGACCTACAAAATAAGCTATTTGTACCGAAATTTCGGTATATAAAGCCGAATTTTTCTGTACGCATAGATACTTATTCTTATATTGGCAATGCATAAACTCTGTCTTTCATTCCAAACATCGTAAACTTCTGAACTGTTATTACCTTCATAACTTTGGACAAAAACGCTTTTTACTAATTGCGAGGTAAGAACTAGCTTTCCTTTACATTTTACAACAGTACCATTACTAAAAAGTTTAAATGACACTTAAGTAATAACAAGTTTATGTATATATCTTGAAAAATATACAATTTTAAACAATACCGTTGCAAATTACTATCGATTTATTTACTATGGCTATAATTATATGTGCTTATTTCATGAGCATTTTGCTTTCTCATAGGTACCAAATAAATTTGCATCCTCCGAGGAAGGTTTCCCATATTTTTCAAGCTTATAATTCCGTCTTATCGAAAATCGATGTCTTATGTTACAATGAATACGTTTTTGACTTGTGGTAGTGTTACATTCCGCATTGTAACAAAAATTTTCTGCATAGAAACAATATAATTTTTTTAAACTTTTCAAGTCTCTTCAAGTCAACTTCTTCAAGTCGCTATTGATTAGTCAAGAATGGTCGTCGAAACTTTGTAATTAGATCAATAGTATGCGTCAATAGATCATTCGTCGTATCTCGAAGACGCGAACAAACATATCAGATACATTACCCTAGTATCCTTAATATGAAAAAAAAATTTCTCATATAAACAGAATACTCAATTGAAGGTTTGGAAAGCAGAACCGAACGAGCGCTTGAGCAGTTGGCAGGATTGGGGAGGGGGCGCGCAGAAAATGCCTGAAAAGAGAGAACGACCTTTCGTCGCTTTTTCTGCGCGTCATCCCCACTCGTGCCTACTGCTCGAGCGCTCATTCGGTTCTGTTTTTCGAGACTTCAACTGTTTTTAAAACTTTGTAAATCGAGACTGTTGGGTCATAAAAGATTTAGAAAAAGGTCAATCGATGCGTCTTCAGGGCGCAAATCAAATACACACACCCAAGCATATTAAAAAAAATTAGTTTCGGACTCCTGGTGTCGAAGTATAACAATGTATGCCAAAAAAGTAGATTTGAAAATTTTTGGTCATGAAAAAACTCCCTCTAAAAGGAAGCAAAAGTTATAATTTTTATTTTTTATCTTCTGTAGAGGTAGTTAATAATTCATTGATACCGTATTTACAAATTTGGTTTTATGTATTTTAAAGTTACAAATTTAAATATTTAAATTTATTGAAGTAATGATAATAAATTTCATTAGATATTTCGATGGTTAATTGAAAGTTATGAAATATATGTGGGTGCCCACATGAAAAGGCACTTATGACCCACATAGAGTTATGTATAGGCTCTTATAGCCGGATAACTTCCCGGAATTTCAGGCCCTAAATGAACCTTCTAAGTTAAAACTCAAATCAAAAAATAAAATAATATTTGATAATATTCTGTAGCTTGAAATCCATTGATGAAAATGAAATTTAGAATTATCTCGCATAATCTATAAGGCTGTTAAATAAATTAAGTACAAACCAATCCTTTTAATTTTATACCATCTGGAATTTTGTATCAAAATAAAAATAGATTTATTCCCATTTGATTCAACAGAGGTATATTTCACTGATTATTCGTGTTCTATTAATATAATTTATTTTTCTCATGGGAAATTAAAAAACATAACTTGATACATGATTACCATAATTTCAGTATTAAAAATAAAATATTTAGGTTTTATAAAATTATATATTTTAAGAGACATATTGAAAAGCATTTATGAATTTTATAACATTAATTTTTTTTTGTAAACGATGCAAGCTATTACAAAGAAGTAAAAGTTGTTTTTTGTTAAACTTTTATGTATTTTTTAATTTGTATGTGAATATTTTTCGTACCTTTCGCTATTTTCGAGAAAAATGCAAAAATTCGATTTTTCAACAATATCACAATATATATCACGCAATATATATCATATTTGTTCAATGTGAAGCAGTAGTTTACCAGAAATTTTAAAGTGGGGGTTTTGAGAATTTTCGCTTGCAAGAATTTGAGGAAAAGGGCTTCCTTTTTGTCATTTTTGTGTTTAAAAAATTTTTCACTCTCGTGTGGGAAATATTGTTTTTTTGAAAATCTTGCTGATAATTTTTGAGAATCCGCAGGCAATCGAATGATTGTAACAATTCAAAAAAGAAAAAAAAATTAATTACATTGTGAATTATGAGTTTCTTTATTTTCACGATAGAATGATTCTGACACCATGACCTACACTTTGTAATGGAATTAGCCTTAATTTGAAATAATAATTATATTTATATTTTATAAGTCTTCAAAAGTAATAATGAATTTTCTGCGATCTGTTAAAGGCAATATAATCTCCTTTAAACTATTCTTTTTAACACTCATTTTAAAGTATAGAATCAAAAATTCTATAATATTTTTAGCTTCTTATGGTTAAAGAATTTAAAAGAAAGAATCTCTAAACCTTAGAAATATTCTCAGTAGAGAAAATACTCTTTTATGCATTTATGAAGGAATATAAGAAGATAGAATAAAATTTCTGAAGAAGGTCAAACAAATTCCTAAAGTCCTAGGCTTAGAAATTATTTTCACACTTATATCATTCTCACATTTTTTAGAAAAGAAAATCTCTATTTAACGCTCATTATTTTCTGGTCTCAGTATCTTTTATAAAATGTATAATAACCAAAGTAATCTCCCACGACTTTCCCACGACCTGCTATTGTTTCACAAGTCGGAAGTAGACTTTCGCTTTGTCTATCGTCAGACGTCGTCTATTCTCCTCCAAGTCCACGAACCCTTCATTATAATCCGCAGCTTCTCGTTCTCTTTCGATATCAAATTCGCAACCAAGTCTGCACTATCCGGCGGCTGACATGAAAGGGAAAATCAAACCGGAAGTGGCGCGATCTCAGGGGCCGTCCATAAACTACGTTACCAATTTCTGACTAGCCCCCCCCCCCCTCCGGGCGGGGGCGACCTTTCAATAATGGTATGTTGGACCCAACCAAAAAAGATTTTCTACGAAAAGAGAGGAATTTTTAACACAGATAAGTAAATTGTTAACAATAAAAAATTAATTTTTAACTAAACAGTTAAACTTGAAGTAAGAAAGATGAATTTTCTACCAAAGAACGCATTTTCAACCCGTGGAATTTAACGAAAAAAAGTGTAAACAAAAAAGTTGATTTCTCAACAAAACGTGAATTTTAAACAAAATAGTTGAATTTTTTAATTAGAAAATACATTTTTTTACCAAACATGGAATCGTTAATTTTTCAGTCTTAAAAATTAATTTTTAAAGGTAAAAATAAATTTTATTTTGAAAATTTGTTTATATTGGCATTCGGGTCATAAGGATATTTGTAATTAAAAGTCGTGCATTATATATATAAGTTAAAACAACGATAGCAAACGTTTCGACCACGGATAGGGGTCCTCCTCAGTGCCAAAAATGAAATTAAAAATATGTTTCTTAAATGTTTTCAACCAGTCGAATTCAACCAAAAAGGACGAATTTTTTACTGAAAAGATGAATCTTGGACAAATAAGATTAATGTTTTAACCAAAGAGACAAATTTTCAACAAAATAGTTAAATTTTCAACCAACTCAGATGAATTTTTTATTACTTTTTAGCCAATTTTTTCAATATTAAGGCCAGACTAAAATTCTGTTAAGCAGCTGAAATTGCAAACCTGAAATATACACATTCAAAAAAAGGAAAAATTTTAGCAAAATAGTCAAACATATGAAAAAAGTTTAATTTTTACCCAAATGGTTTAATTTTCTATTAAAATAGTTGAAGTTTTAACAAAAAAGACAAATTTGTTATGAAAAAAGTTTAACTTTAATTTTTAAAATTATAAAATTTTAACTAATATAAAAAGATCAATATGAAAGTTAAATTATCAATTTTTAATCCAAAGTGTAATAGTTACATTAACATTCAGAAAAATTTCTACCCCGAATGGGAAACGGCTTAATAGTGTAATAATAATAATAATAATTCTCAATCAAAAAAATCGAATTTTCAAACTAAAATAATAAAGCTTCAACATGAAGATGTATTTTTAAACGAAGTTGTTTAATTTATAATGAATTAGTTGAATTTATAACTGAAAAATATTAATTTTCAACAAAATATTCGAATTTGAAACTAAAGAAGAACAATTTAAAAAAAATTGTGATTAGTTCAATTTTCTCCGCAAAATTTATTTTTAACTAAAACTGAGGATTTTTTTCACAAAATGAATAATTTTTAAACAAATTTATTGAATCTTCAAGTAAAAAAGACGAATTATCTACAAGACAGTTGATTTTTTAATCGAAAGTATGACTTTTCAATCAAAATAGTTGAATTTTTCAACCAAATAGTTAAATTTTGAACCAAATACTTTAATTTTTAACCAAATACTTTTATTTTGTACAAAATTTTCGAGTCAAAAATAAAAATAATTTTATACAAAACATTTGACCTTTCATCCCGTAAAGCTGAATTCTCAACAAAACATATAACAGTTAATATTTCAATCAAAACAGACAAATTTTCGAAAAAATAGTTAAATCGTCAACAAAACTATTGTATTTTTAACTAAAAAGAGAAAAATTTTTATCAAGAATATTAATTTTCTAACAAAAAGAATAAGTTTTTAACAAAATAGATTCATTTTTAACTAGAAAAGATCAATATTTAATTAAGTACATTGATTTTAAACCAAAAATGGAATAGTTACATTTTTATTAGAAAAAAATATTTCTTAACCAAAAGCAAACCAATTTTCAATAAAACTGTTGTATTTTTTACTGGATAGTTAGTTTTTTAATTAAATAGTTAAATTTCCAAGTGTAGAAGATGAGTTCTCAACGGAAAATGTAATAGTTGATATTTAAACCATCAAGGATTTTAATTTAAATAAAAAATAGTTAAATTAAGACAAAAAAATCCAAGTCCTCAACAAAGAAGTTGAATCCATACCAAAAACAGATTCAGTTTCAATCAACAGTCGCATTTTTAACAAAAAAAGATTATATTTTTACCAAAGATAATAAGTTTTTACTTAGCAGTCTAATTCTTAACAAAATGCATGAATGTTTAACCAAATAGTTGAATTTTTAACTAAAAAAGATAAATTTTTATAAAAAAAAAGCATAGATTTTCAGCTGAAAAAATTGTTTTTTAACCGTCCGAGATGAATTTCGAACCAAAATATATGTAGTTAGGGACCGTACTTAAATTGCGTAATCACTCACGATGGAGGGAGGGGTTGAGCGATGGAAATTCGCAAATATAACAAAAACTTACACTAATCTACTATTAGCAAAAAAAAAAGCTAGCGCAAAAGAAAAATAGTCATATGAAAGCTAAAAGTGTTCTATGTAAATGAGCTTAAAGACGTAAATGAAAAATAAAAAAATAAATAAAAAAATTGTTGTGCTTTGCAGACTGAAAAATATAAAAAAAGTAAGGTTTTTTGGTTACATTTATGAACAGTTAAGTTTAGAGCATTATTTCTTATACAAGGGGCAATGGAAAAAATTTGAAAAAATTCATGAGTATGGGGAAAACTGTTGCGAACAAATTGCAGTTGAGAAATCTGAGAAGTAATAAAAAATGTTGCTTAAAAGTACAAAAATGTACAACTATATTAACTTCAGTTCTAATAAAGATATCGAAACGATTTAAAGTGCAAAGTGAAACGGATAGGCTCTGTCATTATTTTAAATAACCAGGAAGTATGTGATAATTTTATTTTTGGTGAAAATCGCGATATGTTTAGAGATTTTTGTTTTCGTTGAAAAACAAGTGCCAGAACCACATTCAGAACCACGAGCCGAAGGAAGGTGCGTGCGTTTGGCAAAAAAATAAGGTTCGGGCTGCTTTCTGGCACTTGTTTTTCAGCAAAAACAAAAATGTCTAAAAATAACGCGAGTTTCACAAAAAATAAAACTATCACATTGTTCCGGGGCATTTAAAATAATTACAGAGCCTATCCGTTTCACTTTGCAGTTTAAATCGCTTCGATATCTTTTTTAGAACTGAAGTTAACATAGTTGTACATTTTTGTACTTTTTAGCAACATTTTTTATTATTTCTGCCCCGGAAGGATGTGATAGTTTCATTTTTTGTGAAAATCGCGATATTTTTAAACATTTTTGTTTTCGTTGAAAAAAAGTGCCAGAAAGCAGCCCGAATCTTTTTTTTTTTGTTAACCGCTCATGCCTTTTTTCGACCCGTGGTTCTAAATGTGGTTCTGGCACTTGTTTTTCAACAAAAAAAATGTCTCAAAATATCGCTATTTTTATAAAAGATTACCAAATCCTTCCGGGTTTTAAAAAATAATTACAGAGCCTATCCGTAACAGTTTGCATTTTGGATCGCTTCGATATTTTTATTATAACTGAAGATAATATAGTTGTACATTTTTGTACTTTCAAGCAACAATTTTGATTATTTCTCAAATTTCTCAACTGCAAAAAAACCTTACTTTTTTCACATTATTTAGTCGGCAAAGCACAACATTTTTTTACATAACGTCTTCAAGCTCATTTACGTAGAACACTTTTAGCTTATTTTTCAATTTTATTTTGAAATTGTTTTATTCCGTTTATAAAAGATTCTGTGTTTAAAATATTACAACTTTAAAATTCTGGTCTTAAATTATTAATCGTAGGGAAAAATATTAAAAACTTGTTTGTAATTCATCTATTTCGTAGAAAATTAACTTGCTGTCTTTTTAATTGAAAAATTTATCTATTTTCTATTTTCTTCGTAGAAAATTTACTTCTTGTTTAAAACTCATACTTTGATGTTTAAAAATCAAATTAAACTCTTTTTTGGATACAAATTCAACTTTTTGTTTGAAATGTTGTGTTTTTATTTTTAAAAATTTATCTATTTTAGCAGAAACTGCGTCTTTCTTAGATAAAAATGGAACCGTTCTGTTAAAAATTCAAAATTTTGTTAAAAAGTATTCCTTTTTAGTCGAAAACTTAAAATTTAAAAAAAAAAAATTCATCTATTTCATAGAACTTGTTTAAAATCAATATTTTGAGGTTGAAAATTCAACTGAAATCATTTTCAAGTAAAAATTCAAGTTTTTGTTGTTGAAAATTTGCAATTTTTATTTAAAAATTCATCTGTTTTAGTAGAAATTTCATCTTCTTTGAATAAAACTGAACCCATTTGATTAAACATAATCATTATTGTTGATAATTAAACTTTTTATTTAAACCACTTCGTTCAGAAATAATTTTTATTGAACCTTTTTATGTTTAGTGGAAAATTCATCTCTTTATTCGAAAATTTACCTATTTTGTTCAAATTTTTTTTTTAATTGAAAACTGAACTGCGTGGGTTAAAAACATATTACTTTGTTGACATTTTTTTTTAATGGAGGTTTATCTGTTTCGTAAAAATTTTAACTATTTTGTTGAAAACTATTTTTTATCGCTAATCATTCATATTTTCTGGTTGAAAACTCAATTTTTGTACAGAAAATTCGCCTTGGTTTAAAAATTCAACAATTTAGGTAACCTTCTTTTCCTTTCATTACTGAAAAATCTTCATTTATAGAAAATTCTTCTGTTTGGTTGTAAAATTCATTTTTTAAATGTTTTTAAGTTGAAAATTTAATAATTTTTCGAAAATTTATTTATTTTGTTGTAAATTTAGATATTGTGTTAAAAAGTTATCTTTCATGGTATAAAAGTAATTTTTTGTTTCAAAAAAAGAAGTCAGTTTGAAAACTTTTATTTTGTATCTGAAAATTTTTTTATTCCCTTTACAAAAGGTTTGATCTTAAAGATATTACAATACTAAAATGCTGCTATTTGAATGTTAATGGTTACGATATGTGAAAAAATCTTTTTAAAAAGTCTGTCAGTTTTATATTCGGACAAAAATTGGGGAAAAGGTAATTTAATAATATAAATACTTAGTTTGAGGGAGTAGACCCTCCAAGCCCTTCCTCTGGCTACGTCGCTGCTGGAAACTATAAATTACGTACGGTATAAGAAGGCCTATAATCCTTTACGTAATTTAAACACGGCCCCTCAGAACAAAAAGAAGAATTATTTTTAATAGGGGAGAAAGAGTGTGACGTCTAAAGTATAAATCTCATTTTTAAACTTAGTAAGTTTTTATTAAACTTTACCCTTTCAGGGCCATCTTTCGTAAAATTTGCCAACTTTGTTCAAGTTTATCGTCAGGAAATGTACTGAACGTTATCCAAGCAATAAGCTTCACTTCCGCTTCAACCTGCTTCCTGTTACCAAACGTGCTTTACGGGCCCCCCCCCCCCCCCCCAGTTTCCAATGGTAACGTAGTTTAGGAAGGAGTCCTTATCAACAGCAAAACGTCACCACGTTGAGCCGTTATCGACACACGCACGGAGCTTCTCACCGGCCAGGGGTAGCCACCCCAGAGCCAGGGTAGCTTCCCCTGCGGCCACATCGAGTCGCGTCGCTCGGATCGCCAAGATATCGACCTGCAGTAGTAGCCAAGACACGGCTCGCGCCAAACGTGAGATGACCGTGCCGAGGGATGTCAGAAAAATCCGTGACCGGCACTCATCCCCACTCCACTCTCAGATGTCATCCCTCGTTGGGCGCACCGACTGACAGTTGCCACTCAATTTTTTCGGAACCTGCCGACAGACCGACTGTCGCTCCAGGTATCGCGTGGACTTGAATCTAAAAAGTGAAAGTGTCAAGGAAAGTGACTCAAACGATTTGTGTGGTTCAAAACAAAACAGAGGGTTGTGATTATCGCGATTATGGCAATCAAGATAAAAAGCAAGGCCGTTCGAGAGCCTTGAGTTTCGCCCGAGACAATTACTCATTCAATAAATTATTACCGTCGAGAATCTTTACGTCCGTCTTTATAATCTTCGCCGATGTTCGAGAGCGAACGTTAAACGTTGAGCAGCAAACAACGTGCTTGTCGAGTTTACGACTAAACTGCAGTGATTACTATCATTAACGGGGGCCTGTAGCTTGGCGAGTGTAACAATTTTCGAAAATTATCGTTGAAATGTATAAAAAAAGGACGAGGCGACAAATTTTTTTACAATGAGGATTGTTTAGGCTCGTAGAGTCACCAGGAGAAGAACGAATTTTCTTCAGTTGGTACAGATATATTTGTTTATGCTGGGTAATTGCAAAAATTAGGTTGTTTTTCAAGGAACTGCTGCTGTAAAGTTCGCCTGTAAATATTTGCATCAGTTTTTTATTTGTAAAAAAAATTTCTTTTTGTATTTCAAAAATGTTTCCTATAGAAAAAACGAATTTTCACTGACGAGGGGAACCTACACCCTTCGGAATTCTGTTTAGATTTATAATCTTTGCAGTAATAAGTTATTGCCAAACTTGTAACATGATAAAGTAATAAGATATATATTTCATCAAATTTTGAAAAAAATGACCTTTAAAAAATCCATCCATTTTAATTGGATTTAGATGCGAGAGTCTTTAAAGTAGCGGTTATTAAAATGAAATTTGAAATACTACTTAACTTCTAAAAATCAACTTAATGTGGATAATTCATGAAAATAAAACCAAGAATCCAACGACCAAATTTGGACAACCACCATAAAATGTTTAAATTGCAATTTGTAAAAAATAATCTTCAACGTTTTGTAATATAGTGCCGAAATGCTGGCGATTATTTTTTTTACAATTTTTTTGTTATTTTATTATAATAAAAATAAAAACGACTAAAGAAATAAAAAAATAATTATTTTCTTTTATAGGAAAACTTTTATCTTTTTTCAAACTGCAATAGGAACTTTTTTATGATGCGTGTCCAAATTTAGTCTTTGGAGTTTTGCTTTAATTTTGAGGAATTCTGCAGATTGACTTTTTAATTAAATTATTCTTTAGTTTTTTTTTTAATTAATTGAACATTATTAAACGAAATCGCAGAAGGAATCAGACTTTTCCAAGAATAGCGCGGCATTAACTTATTCTTAAAATATTCAATTCGAAAGTAATAAAAGTTGAAGAAAAATTTTCTTAATATCAGTTAAAAAAAAAAAAAATTTGAATGAGAAAAGAAATGATAAAAAATGCCAGGAGCAGGATTCAAGCAAACATTACCGCCTAATCTAATCGATGGTTGGCCATGCTTCATTTCTGCTGTCGGCATTTTTTGCCCATTTTTTTTGTCAATAATATATATTATACTTTTTATATTATTTTATAGTACACTTTTTTTATTCCAATTGACTATTAGATTTGTTTAATTCTAACCAAAATACTAATTTTGATCCATGTTTTTGATATAAACAAATTTTATTTTTCAAACTTTACCACGTTTGTTTTTTAATAGAAAATTCTCTTTTTTCTTTATCTAATTAAGCATTAATATTTTATTTATAATCATTTTTATACGAGAATTATATAATATAAATAAATTTATTTATATAATATAAAAATATAATTTATTAATTTTAGATGTTAATTTTGTTTGTCTACTG
>JAAAKG020161785.1:0-29151 GCA_010014905.2 Druon quercuslanigerum
CCCCTCCCTACCGAGTGAGTCACGCCTACCCCGAAAGGGAAACGGCTTAATGGTGTAATAATAATAATAATAATATTCACTACATACATAATCGCACGCTTAATCGATATGAAAAATCGAAACAGCTGCGGCGAGATTTGAACCTAACTTACCTAAAGAACTAAGGCATTTCCTAAAAACTAAAATCTACGGCTAACTTACATTATGGAATATTTGGCAAAAATCTCGGCAAACCGTCGCACAGTGGGACTAAAATAACGACATTTTCCGACTACAATGTTCATCCGAATTAAACGTTTTTTTTTTTAAATTGAAGCTGATGAAAATTCGCATGATCTCATCAGAGCATATATTCAAATTAAGGTTCTATTTTTTATTTATTGAATGAGTAGAGGAACTATCCAGTACAATTTTATAGAACCGTAGGATGAATTGAAAATTGTATTTAATTATCTATAAACAAATAAGTGGATGAAAATGGTTTCATATGGTCTGACAGTGTAGGGTCACTTGATTCTCACTGGATTTCCGCTATTGATCAACAAAAATAATTTTTGTGTCATACCTGTAAGGATTAATGAATAAACAATCATTATTATAAACAAATAAAGAAAACAATTTTTGGCTTCAGCTATTGGTGACGAAAAGAATGGTCATTTTTCATGAAATTAGCTCCATAGAGCTCGTGAATGATACTCAGTTATCATGTCTGCTCCTATAATAACAACTCGCAATTGCTCAAACGATCTTAGTTAACAATTGCATTATTCGGCTATTTTTCGTCACACAAACTCCGTTGTTTGGATGTATTTAATTGTTAATGACTGTTCATGAACAATTAGCCATGTTTTCTATTCGCAATGGAATGAATAGCGTTTTCCACCTAGAATCAACTGCAGATCACTAATTGATGATACGCATTCATTATTTTCGATCATCCGATAACAATGATTAATTATTTAAACAAATATAATAAACAAATACACAGTTTCACCATTTTTCGATATTCTTACTTCGTTTTCAGAATTGGATTAACTGTGAATGACCAACTTTTTAAACCCAATTGTTATCGGCATGAACAATTTCATGAGAAGAATATTAATAATAATTAGATACGCACATCAGACATCATTATATGAGCAGATATGATAACTGAAATTGAGGAAATCCTGTGAGAATCAAGTGACCATACACCGTGAAACCATATGAAACCATTTTCATCTACTTATTTGTGTATAAAAAATTTGATACATATTTCAATCCATCCGACGGTACTGGAAATATGTACTGGATAGTTCCTCTACTCATTCTGGGTACTTGGGAATAAATCTGAGTATTCTCTTGGAAATGGTACTCTTCAAAAGTAAAAAAAATTTCTTAATTTTTGTCAATAAATAAAAAAAAATAGAGCCTTAATTTGAATATATGCTCTGAAGAGATCATGCGAATTTTCATCAGCTTGAATTTAAAGAAAACGTTAAAATCGGATGAAAATTATAGTCGGAAATTCAATTTATCCAGAGTCGTGATTTTCGTCCGACTGTGCGTCTTCGTTTGAAAACTCAGGGCAGTATGTCAAATATCTGGGCCCTTTTTCACGAGTGATTTTTTGCTTTAGACTTTTTGTTAATAGATAGATTAAACATTTTATCTCGTTCAATGATTAAATTGATTTTTTATAAAACAGATTTTTTTTAATGGAACTGATAATACTTTTTTTATAAATAACATTCTCTAATTTGATATATCTCATCAACTCAGTATAACAAAATTGAGTGTATTTAAATGTAATACTTTATAAATTGTACTCATTGAATTAAATCTTATTACCTTAGAGCATAAACTTTGTGAGAAAGAATTCCTAATATTTTAAATCCCATAGCATGAATATAGTAAAAATTGAAAATAGAAAGAGTTGACTTCTATTTAAAATGTTATGAAACATATCGTTTCGGCTCGATCGGACAATGGTGTAAGCAATCGAGGAGTATTCTCAAACGAAAAATATATGAATAATGAAGAATAATGATTTCATAGTTTGCTATGCGTCTCAGGTGTCTGTCAACTTCATATTGACAATATCAATTTGTAAAATACGTTTTCGAGATTATGATATTCACTATTTTTCTTACACAAATTATTTCTCGAAAACTCAGTAAAAAGAATATCAAGTTTCCATAGTGTGAATTCTTGAAATGGAGATTCATAATATTTCGTATTTAGAATACTACTTTTTCTTCTTCGCTTTCTAAATACTCGTATGATAATATTAAACTTCGGTATTGTAATACGAATAAGTGTGATAAAACCTCGTTTTCCCCTATGTTGGAACATTATCATACTAAATTCTAATTTAGTGATTTTCATTTATTCTAACAATAGGTCTGTCAGTGTACATGTTTCATTGGATAAACTGGAAAAGGGATTGGTTTTCCACCAATCCCAGACCGTCGCCAGTTTTACGCCACCTTTATTTTTGCGTAACTTTAGACACTCCCATAAAGTTATATAGAATCTAAGTTTTCTTTTGTATGAAATTAAATATCAGGCAATTTAATTTTATCATTATTAAATAGCCTTGATTTTAAAATAAACTATTTATTATGAGAGCAGCGATCCTATTTTTACATACAAAATGTATGTATATTGAAAAACTTGACGACTAAAAAAGTTATTAAATATGTAAGTATAAGGAAATTGTTATCTGCGTATACGTAAATTGAATTTAAAGAAAATGAAATAATGTAAGCATTCATGACAATTCTATTGCAGTTTTTTTTGTATTATTTCATAAGTAATTAAATGAGAAACCTCCTACGAATGAGGATTTTTGTCTCTGGAGACGAGTTTTGCCGTTTGATATCTTAAAATATGGGGGTTTAAGTTATCATGAGTGATAACTTGCTTCAGGTTTTTAGAATTTAATAAATTTCTGATTTTTAATTCGATTGAAAACTTGCTGGTGGTGCAATGGAGCGCATTTGGAGTGGAATATGTTTTGCAGGTTAAATGTGATTATTAGTGCATAAAAGGGATTTTAACACCAGCGCGGCACCAGCTGCCCACCAAGTTATATTTTGATCAATTAATTGGCGCAACATTTTTTTTGTGGAGGTATGGAGCGCATTTAAAACTGAATAAGTTCATAAAAAGAAATTTGGAAAATGTTGATTTTTGACCCAAATTGCACCAGCCCCCCCCCCCCCACTTTGCTTCGCCGATAACTCCGTTACAATGGTGGAGCAATGCTTGTTATTGGTGGTGCGATGGAGCGTATTTGAAGGTTTTCAAGATTACGTATTCAGAAGTTATGTTTTCGAAAGAGGGGGGTTAGCGAGTCACCCCCCCCCCCACCTTAACACGTGTAATAACTCCTTCAGTTTTGAGGTACAGAATTTTTACTTTGTTGTACAATGGAGCGCATTTAGGGTGCAATGGAATGGGGTTGTATAAATGTAAAAATATGTGGTGGGAGGGGGGGGGGCTACTGTAACGGACCTAGTTTTGACCTTATTAAAACAGAATATTTTCCTGTTTTTACTTTTAATTATTAATGTTTCTAAGTCGCATTATTAAGCATCATGCCTTTTCTTCTACAGTGTTATGTATACAAATACTAATAATGATAACGTGCGTATTTATAGGATATAATTGTGCAGTGTCAATTGACAGTGATTCACGACGGGTTTACGAACTTGTCCTTTTCGTATTTTTTTCCATCTCATTCTTTTCGAATGACTCACAACTTTTAAAAGAATTATTCCAATTTTTAATATACATACTCTATTTCCCTAAATGGTAAAAGATTATAATATAATGTCGGTTTTAAGGTATTTTGTAACTAAATTTTTATGTGTGTAGTTCTTCAAAGCCAACTTTAACAAATTATTATTATTGAAACCTATTGCAAATTTCTTAAGATAAATTAAAATACCCTAAGATATTTCAAAAGGATTCGAGAAAAATAAGAAATAGGTATAGACCTGAATTCAATAGTGGTTGACCCATGGATAAAAAAGCTGAACAAAAGTATCTAAAATGATATTTTCATTTTAAAAAGGAACTGCATTGATTTTATGTTTGAAAGTGATTAAAGTGTGATCACAGAGAGAAAAAATTGACTACAAGTGACTGTCTGACAGCCCTATAAATTGTTCCTGACAGTTACTAGAGTGCTCCTTAGAGAAATTCCCTAACTTTTGCCACTTTTTCTCAAAATCCTGGACTTTCCGCTGATTATCAGGTTTTCCCTGACCTGCGAATACCCTGATAAAAGTCTTCGATTTTCTTTTTTTAGATCAAATCTAAAATGAGAATCAGGAATGTGAATTAATTGAAAAAAGTGAATAAAAAGTAACTAGGACAAAACGTCGAATGAAAGTGATTTAAATGACTGTCTAGCAGTCCTACCAATACTAAAAAAAACTAAACTTCTTTTCTCTGGTCTCTTTTAGATAAAAACTTTTCCTGTTTGTAGATAAGTGTACATGTTGCAATTTTGCTTAGCAGTTTCAAGTAGTTTCTATCGCTCGGCTTCGAAATCTTCGATAATATAAGAGTTTTCGATATACACAACAAGGTTTGACATTTGCCATCATTCCTAGGATAAGAAAACTCGAAGAAAGTCATAACCACAACTGTTTTCTACTGGACCTGGTTTCATACGAGACCCTTTGGTGTCATAAAAAAGTTTCGAAGTATTATTTGATCATAGTTTTCCAGCTGCACTTGGTGCTTACTGCTCAAGCTCTACCAGATATTGTCAGGGCAGCATCCCTACAGATATTTGCATTTCCCAAGGGACCGACTCTGCGGCTTGATTAACCCAATCATGAATATAGATTTTTCTCAATTCTATTTATTCGTGTTACCAAAAAAAGTTTTATAAAAGATTGCAGTATTGGCGTATCTCATATTCACAGAAGTGTATCTACAGGGTGGTGCAGTCATTTGCGGACTTACTTTTAAGGTTCAATTAAGTCTAGATTAATTATTTTTAAAGCTTCCAATAAGAAATCATATAATTTTCCACGATTTCAGAATAATTAAACTTTGAATGGGTTTAAAATAGTCAAAATGCTTCAATTTCGACAGGCGGCAATGACAGTAGATGTTTTTTTTTAACAGAATTGTAACTTTTTAATAATAAAATCTATCCAGTAACTTTAAATCTCATTCTATAGTATATGAAATTACATCTCTTAATAAATTTTTGTATTGTTTTAAAAATATTTACAATTAAAATTTTTAATTGCTATAGTTTTTAATTCGAAATTCTGAAATAGTTTAATTATTTACGTCTTGAAACTAATGTTTTTCAGCTTAAAAAGTTAAAATTCGCAAAAATTTTTAAGTTCCTCAATTTTTAAATAAGCAGTAAGGAATGTTACTAATTTTGTAACACTTTTTTGTTAAATATATCAAACTAATTTAAAATGTATAGTTCTTAATGCTTTTTTAGAATTATTAATATTTTACGGGCAATAAATTTGAACTTATTAGTTTTGGAGGTTTCCAATTTTTAAATTTCACTATGTAAAAACAAGCTTTAGGTCGGTTTTGTATCGATACTATCGAACTCAAAAATTAATGAATCTTTTCATATCAATTCGAAAAATATAGTCCCTAAAATGAAAAAAATTTAAAACCCTTTGAATCCTGAAAATCCTATTAGAAGTCTTTAAATCTTAATAAATTCCTTTTGATATCCCTTAAAATATTATAAAATCATTTCAAATCTTTATAATTCATTTAATTAAAATAAAATACCTTGAGAATCCCCTGAAATTCAATGAAATCTGATATTTTCTGATTTTGAAAAATTTCTCGAAATACCCTCAAAGCTTTTAAAACCCCTTAAAATAATAGAAATCTTCGGAAATCCTATGCAATTCGTTTAATCTTCAGAAATAGCCTAAAATCTTTGAAATCCTTTAAAATCCCTCAATTTTAGGCATAAACACTTTTAAATCTATTAACATTATATGAAATCTGTTGAAATCCTATGAAATTATATTAAATATATTGATATTCCTTGAAATGTCTTAAAATATTAGAAGTCCTATGAAATTCCTAAAATACCTTATTGAGGCCCTTTGAAATCCCTTAGGATGACTAAATTGCTCGAAAATCTTATAGAATCGTTTGAAATATTTGTAAATGTTGAAAAATCTCTGAAAGCCCTTGGAATCTTTTTCAATATTCTAAGATATTATTAATCGTATGAAATCCTTTTGAATCTTTTTAGATTCAAGGTAATTCTTTCCAGACCCATATTAACCGAAACATTTAAAACTATCTTCAAATACTTGATTATTAATCTTATGTTTCTTGACCAGGGGGAGTTTATTATTAGTTTAATTTAAGAAGTTAATTTTTTGGTCCACTGGTCTAAATCAATATTATTAAAATATTGATAACTTTAAGATTGTGAAAAAATGTCTCCATCTCCGCTGGGATCTGAACCCAGGATCTTCAGAATTCCGAGCTTATGCTCTTACCAACTAAGATACGGAGAGACGAGAATATTTTCTTCACAACCCCCATAGCTCAGTTGGTAAGAGCATCAGACCGGAAATTTGAAGGTCCTGAGTTCAGACCCCAGAGGAGATAAGAGACATTTTTTTCACAATCTTAAAGTTACCAATATGTTAATAATATTGATTTAGACCAATAGACAAAGAAATTAACATCCTTAATTAAACTATCTTCAAATACTTCAAATCCTTCAGATCTTTGTGAAATTCATTGCGATTTATAGAAATATTATAAAATGTTTAGACTTTTGTACATATGCTGAAATCTGTTAAAAATCACTTAAAATCATTCAATAAAAATCCTCTGAAATGTTTAATAATCTCTGAAGTCCTTAAAATAGTTAAAAATGCCTTAAACTCTTTTAAATACTATGAGATCTTTCAAAATCTTTATGAAGTTTAGAAAATACTTTGCAATCCCATAATTTTACCTTAAAGCTATGTGATGAGAGGATTACTTGACGTTGATCAATATTTCGTATTTTCATAAATAAACTTTTCGCTTCACCTAACTCTGTGCCTTGGCACAAACGGTCCTTTAATATTTATTAATATTTTCCGAAAATTTGTTCCGCGTTATTTAAACTTTTTCATTTAAATATGTTATAAAAAATATTGATCTCAGGACTGCGTTAATCAGCTGTTACACTCGTTACATGGGCTTAATATATACAACGTCTTTGAAATCTTTGAAATAATATTAAATCCCTTAATGAATTCTTTAGGAATCCCTGGGATTTCCGTAAAATCTTTCGAATCTTTCGATATTCCTTATAACATTTAAAATCCTTGGAAATTATATGAATTCCCTCAAAAGCAGTTAAAAAATCCTTTGCGATCATTTAAATTCCTTGAAACCTGCTGAAACACTTACTAAACCCTGGAAATTTTTCAAAAAAATGTCCGCGAGAATTTTATCGGGTCGATTGTTGAATTCCAGTCCGATTCTGAACGCTAATTATTACAAATAAAGAATGCGATGTCCATTTTTTTAACCTAAATATATTTAATTAAAAGAACCTAAGCTGTTTATCCGAAAAGAAAAAAAGAACCATAATTTCGAAAAAAGTATGATGGAATTGTTTGATGAATTGATGAATTAAAGATGATTTTATGGTTAATGGAAAACACGTTCTGCTGCTTCAAGTGCTTTAATTTTGCAGTTAGGCATTCTTTATTAATTTCAATTGAACTTTTTGTAGGTATGAAGATTTAAATTAATTATTATTTATGGCATGGGTACATTTTTCGTAACCGGGAAATGAGAAGAAAAATATTTCTGTTTTTAGAGGACACTGTGAAACATTTATATGCAGAATTTGACAGCTAAAAAAGCATGATTGCCTGTATAAAACAATATTAGGTGTGTAAAATGATGTAAACAGCAATTGGTAATTTCTCCGCATCTGCACCTGCATATTTACGAAGAAATTTCGCATTTCTCGTACTATAGATAAGTTCCGATTTATTAAATAGCTTCGATTCTTTAAACTCGTGGAACTTTATCCCTGACACTAAATCACTTTTATTATAGCGGACGAAAGTTTGAGTCCGGGGTCAGCAGATGAAATTGGACATCGTGGTTCGTTATCAATTCAATTTTTAAAGAAATCCCATAGAGGAATTTTAGGAAGATGAGTTAATGCCATGAAATGGTATATTTGGGGATTTCTGGGTGACTTATACCAGGTGATATTGCAGAAGGTGTTTTCATTTCGTACGGCGAGGTTATTAATTTGACAACCTCTTCGCCTTGATATTAGTAAAGATTTATTTCTGAACAAGGTACCGAGCGCTATATATATATTTTTTATATATGCGTTTACATGGGAGATTCCCAATAAAAAATTTTTGCTATAAAACATTTTTTTTCACGTTTCGTGGTCGAAAATAATCGACACTTATTTTTTTAATTTAAATGCGATACTCGAGAATCTCGAGATATGATTTTTCAAAATTTGGTAACCAAGAAATATCGTGTTTTCAATCGCTCACTGTAAAAGAAGTTTTGAAATAACAAATTATTTTTGTACTGAAAATACGGATTCACCCACAAGCTTTGCAAAATAGTATAACATACCTCCTGTTGTTTTCTTTTTCATAACAATATAGAGCATTTTTATAAACAATTTAATTTATTTTGAACTTGGAACATTTTTTTCCGTTTTTTTTTTTACCTTAAATTTTGTGTTCAACATTCTTAAATATGCAGGAAAAATTTTAGAATGGAGGAATAAAAATTCCAAATGCTACTTGTAGTATTAGCTCTAAGTGTAACTTTTTAGTGTTAGCTCGCTCGCTGCAACGTGTGCGATGGATTATAAAAATTCGTAACACTTGGAGTTTTCATTTCTCAATTGTCAAATTTTCCCTGCACATTTGAGAATCTTGAACAAAAATTTCAAGGTAAAAAAATCGGGGGGAAAATGCTCCAAGTTCAAAATAAATAAAATTGTTTATAAAAATGGACTATATTGTTATGAAAAAAACAACAGGTGGTATGTTATACCATTTTCAAAGCTTGTGAGTGAATGCGTATTTTCAGTACGAGAATAATTTTTTCTATTCAAAATTTATTTTACAGTGAGCGATTGAAAACAAATGATTTTTCTTAATTACCAAATTATGAAAAATCATATCTCGAGATTTTCGAGTATCACATTGAAATAAAAAAATACGTGTCGATTATTTTCGAACACAAGGCGGGAAAAAAATGTTTTTTAGAAAAAAATTTTTGATTGTAAATCTCCCATGTAATGACCTATATACTTTGTATTTGGAGGAATAACTTTTATTGAATTACAAGGGTATATTAAGCCTTTTTTCTCCCAATACCCTATGTCCCAATTATTTTTGTTTACTCGGTATTAAAATAAATTCGATTATATAACCTTTCTTCATATCTTCATATTTCTATATACCTTTCTCCAAATTTATGGCGTTATATCTTTTAGAAAAAGCCTAATATTTATTTGTTAAATACACATATTCTGCATAATTAATTTCAGCATTACGAAATAAAGCTTTTTTTTCGTTTTACATCTGACTCTCGGTTTCGATGCAGTGTCGGGGGTTGCCTACAAGTAGCCTTGTCGCTAAATCACGGGAATTGAAACGTAAACAGTCAGGGTCGCCGTTTCCAATTGGAATGCATAATCTTGTCCAATCTCCACACGTGAGTACCCGCGCACTGCGCTCTTCCGATACGCTGATGGTGTTTTTCAGACAAGAGTCGCGCTTGAAACTGACAAACTATGTGGGCCAGCAGCTCTAGCAGTTGATAAACCGCGAACGGTTAAACCGAGAGACATCATTTAACTATTCTCGAGGTTTTATGCTATCTGGCAACAAAACAGGATATAATTAATTAGATGTCTTGAGAGTTTAATTCCTACATTTAAGTTGGTTAATAATGGAAGATTATTGCAAGAAAAGACAAAATAGTCGAGGTGATTTTCTTCAGATTAATCTCAAACTCAAAAGTGCCCAGGTGAAAAATTTATATATATTTTATACACACTGGAATAAGACAATGGTATTTTTTATTCGTTTTCTAAACTTTTCTATGTAAAACAAATGAAAAATATCAGTTTTTTGTCCACTATATATAAATTATATATAACTTTTCTACATGGGTGTTGGCTTCCCAATATAATTTTAGAAATTTTGAACAGCGAGAAAAATCGAAAATTGTATTTGCTTAAGTGTTAAAAAATTGAAGCTTAATTTTCAAACTACACAAAGGGAACTTTCAACATAAAAGTTGAGTTTTCAAGTCAAAAAGAAGATGTTTCTGCAAAAGATTCGAGTTTTTAACCCGAAAATATGAATTTTTAGCTAAGAAATTACTCTAGAACAAAATTAAAAAAAAAATTTTAAACCAAGGAAACGAACTTTTAACATAATCGATAAATTTTCAACCAAGGAAATGAATTTTTAACTAAAATGATGAATCTTCAAACAAAATATTAATCTATTGAAATCTATTAAAATGATAAGTTAATAACTAAAAAAAATAAATTTTAACAAAGAGAGATTTTTTAGTCATTAGAGAAAAAAGAAAGTCGAACTAAAAGTTGAATTTGCATGCCCATTTTGCGGCCAAGATATTTTTTATATCTTCTTGACTTGGAGTTCCAGACGGAACAAGAGCGACTCTAAGGACAAAGAAAATTGTATTTGAACCCATTAGGCACAAATGGTTCGATGAAATCCTACGCTAGCCAAGGAGATACATTATCAGTGTCTTTTGTCCACGTAATCTGATACTCCCAAGTGTATCTACTACTCGGGAAATTAAACTGTATGATATGTATATGCGGCTGAGAATTCTCCAGCAAGAATTCATTCACTGTATCAGACCGATTTCATATGCAATCAGGCAGTCTGATCCTGGTGGGGTCACAGAAATGTTAGGGGCCGAAATATATTGTTTTCCAATGAATATTTAGGTGAATTATGTAAAAAAATGACGATTTCTTAAAAATGTTGCATCTTGGTAACCAGTTGACATGATTTAATTCTCTTACCAGGAGCTTGTAGGGAGAAATAAACTCTTTTAAGCCCCAAAAAGAAAATTAAAAAAAGTTCAAAATTACTAAAATAGCGCACATTTCGCGAAAAAAACTAAAAAGTCAATTTTCTCAAAAAGGTCACTTTCGATATTTTTATTGATTTTTTTAGATTTGCTGTCGATACAAAAACAATTGAATGCACAACCAGAACAAACTGAAGTTCGGAAAGTTAGAGTACACTATTTAGTGTTGAATAATTACAGTGTTCGATATAGTTTTTTTTAGTTGTATTTCATTCGTTTAGATAAGACAGCCAATGCTTTAAAATCAATTTATTTGAGCAAGAGAAAAAAATGTACAGTTTAATGAGTTGGCTGTTTTGTTAGAACCTTTTTTCAGAAAGAAGAATCATTTCAAGCGACAGTGTTTGTGAAAATTGTTACCGCCGAATTATTGGTAAGTTTCGCGCGTTTATAAATCACGCAATTTTCCATGACGAAGAACCATTGCTAAATGATGTAAATGTATGTGAAAAAGAACAGCTTGAATCTGAAGACCAAGAATTTCAACCGATTTTTCAGGTTGAGGACAGAAGTAATGAAATTTCAGATAGGAAATTTAATGTTTCGCATTGTCGAAATCTATAAAGTATCAAAGATAGGTGCAGTAAGCTTTCGAAAGTTTATAATTTATTATTGCCTAAAGAAAAATGCTCTCCTTGCGACGAATGAGTATCCAATTTTCAAAAAGCTTTGAAAAACTGCACAAATTCACAAGAAAAGATCTGTCTGCTGAAGCTGGTGCCAAGAGAATATACGAAGCAATATTGACTTTTAACGTGCCCTGAAGTAGAAAAATATATAATAGATCAATCCAGGAAATTTCCGATTGAAAGAGGAATATATTACACTTCTAATCTAACCCATACAATTGATATCCTAAGAGTGATTTAGAGATGCAATCAGCATTAGAATATTATTAAGGTGATCACGTCGATTTTACCAGACCAATCCAAATAAGAACGACGTAATTTCAGTTAAGAAAAATGATAAAAAAATTAAAAAAGTAAAAATATATTTAGGCGCCAATTTTGAGCTTTTGATTATTGTGTTAAAAAACCAGAGAAGGGATCAAGCGAAAATTAAATTGTTAGCTTGGAGATTGCAAAAAAGGTCCGGGGATTAAAGGCATTACGCTTCAATCTGTAGGACTTTTAGAGAAAACTGGTACAGGTGATACTGTTTTACGATTTTGAACAAAGGTCAGTTAGAAAAGAGAACAACTTCTATTGACATTTTTGTCACAGAGTTAGCAAACTGGACAGAAAAAGTGAACGTTCACATATATGTGACAAATGTTCAAAGATAAGAAATCAAAGTGAGAAAGTTCGTGCTAAGAGTAATTCAAATCATTTAACAATGCATTATGACTTTGCTTAGAATTGGAAGTTAATGCTAAAAGATACAATAAATAAATACAAATAAAGTTGAGGTGTATAAACTAAAAGTTTCGCAGTAGTTTCCGATGATAAGAAGCATGATTCTGCAAACGCTTTATTGGCAATGGATCGCATTGTGCAAATTATGGAATCTTCGGATCCTGAGTATTTGGAAGATATTACAATAATAACAGATGGAGCTGCAGCTCACTTTAAAAATCGCTATCAGTATCACACGTTGAGTAAATCATCTTGCAATAAGAAGTGGATTTTTTCAGCAATTGGCCATGGGAAAGGACCCTGGGATGGCGTTGGCGGCTAGGTAAAACGCTTTGCGATTAATCATAACATAAAGAAGTCACATCTACAGTCCATAGATGATGCTTCATCCTTAGTCCAAGAAGTGAAGACGTATACTAGCGCCATTAATCTAATATAATTAGAAGTTGGAGAAAACAACGACAGAAAAGTATACATCCCAAATACCTCCAGGCATCCAGGGAAAAAAGTAACAGTGTATTAGCAGGGGATGAAGCAGAACAATTTCAACCAATAAAACACGTGAAACTAATAAAGTGAGGATTAAAATAAATCAAAACAGAACAGTAAAAATAATAATTTCATCAATTTTCTAATTTAAATTGTATAGGATCTGTTATTTGTGAATTCTAAAACTATACGTATTCTTTAAATATATAATTTTAAATTCCTTAAGGTATACGCAACATGTTTCATTTACTTCATAGTTATAAATCATATTTAAAAAAAGTTGAGAAAAAGAAAAAACTTTTTCTATAAATAGGAATAGGTTTGTGAGGAAGACACTCACAGGATATCGTCACCATATTACGATCAATCTAAAGAAAAATCGTGGGTGACGTTTTCAAGAAAATAGACTTTTTAGTTTCTTCGAAAAAAGTAAATAAAATAAAATTATGTCAATTGATTCCCACGATACATTGTTTTTTAAATCTTGAATTTTTACAGGTTTCACCTGAATATACATGCAGCCCTAAATTCGTAAAGAAAATTGTTGATCAAAGACAAAAAATCGAACTTCAATTTCAGTAAACTCGATATGTACCTTCCAAGAATATAGTTGCGGTGTCGGATATGGATAACTGCGTCATATTTTGCAATATTGTAACACGGCCCTGATGTCTAAGTTTGTAGCGCCTCAATGGGAGTTGAAGATCAAAACCAAAACAGAGCTCAAATTGAAGTTTAACTGTAACTTTGCGATCGAACTTCGATGTTCTAGACTTTTGTATCACACTACGATGTCACCATAAAATTCGATTTCATTGGAATTTCCTTTGTTATCACTGAATTATTAAAAAGACTTAAAACTTCAAACGAATTTAAAAAGCAAAAAATTCAATTTATTTCAGTAAAATTGGGGTGAATTTATCACATGAGAAAATCCATTGAATTCAGAACATTTGAAATTATTTTAGAACAATTTTTTAAAAACTCAAAAGGATTTGATAAAATTCCTAAGGCTGAAAGGCGACTTTAAAAGACATAAAGATGAATTACATAAATCGCCGGCAAAAAAGTTCTCCGCCGCACCGGCAAGAAAGTTCCCTGCCGGTAACGGCAAAAAAGTTTTCTGCCGGTACCAGCATTAAATTTCTCTGTCCGTACTGGTAAAAAAAATACATTTTGAACATATCAAAGGGACTGTCAGGCATCTTAGAGTACCCTTTTCCAAAGTGTAATGGGGACGGAGAGGGGTCCTTGTGTCAGGTCACATAAAAAATGTTGGTCAAACCCATATCCCATTCAAAAGTCAACCGTGATCTAGAGAAACAATTGTAACTAATCACATAAATTATGTTGGTCTAACCCCTACCCCTTTTCCAACGTTTCGTGAGACTGGGAAGTCACCCCTTTGACCAGTCACATTAATAATCTTGCCCAAACTCCTCCCCCTTTCTCAGGTCTAGTGGGGACCGGGAGACACCCCTTTGACCGGTCACAGAAATCATGTTGGTCAAACCCCTACTCCTTTTCCAATGTTTCGTAGGACCGGGAAGTCACCCCTTTGACCAGTCAAATTAATAATCTTGGTCAAACTCCTACCCTTCCCAAGGGGGGCCGGGAGGCACCCCTTTGACCGGTCACAGAAATCATTTTGGTCAAACCCTTACCCCTTTAGAACGTCTCGTGAGGGCGGGAAGGCACATCTTTCCGGCTTTTCTCAGAAATATTGCTGAAGGCATCCCTGTGACTGGTCACAGAAGTTATGTTATGTACAATAACAATAAAAATGTGATAATGTAATAAAAATGTAATAACGAATGTAATAAAGAATGTAATGAAAATTTAATAATGCACAATAAAGTTATGCAATAAAGTACCGGCAGAAAACGTTATCGTCGTTACCGGCAGAGAAGTTTTTTGTCGGTACCGACATAGCATCCACTGCCTGTGTTAATCTTTTGATAGCAACTTAATGAATCTATATTTTTAATTTTTAAAAAATTAAAGAAAATTACTTCATGCTAATAATGCTTACAAGTAACAACCACGGTTTCAGCATTTTTATTTGTCCGGATTCAATTCTTATCTCGAGGATATATCAGTCACCTGCCAGAAGTGGTTTAAACCACTCTAAAGAAACCCACTTACCTCGCCCTCTGAAGAATATCGTATGTGCTTAGAGACTCGATATCGATGGGTGCATCCTCGAGTTCACTCTTTGGAATTGGATTGATAGTTTGAATGATCAGAAAGCTCTGAAGGTAGCTTAAAAGGTATACCGGCAACGATGCACCTTCTTCTGGCAACAAGGCTAACCTCCTCGCCATCTTCTCTACCTGACAACAATGGTTTTGGTCACTCTTCTGTTTTCAAATAATCGGAGATTAAAAAGGGTTACAAAAAATATCACCTTGAGGAATCTCTCACGAAGAGCATCCTCTGGAAATACTCCACGCTTAGTAGCTTCGTCTGGAATTCCTTCGATGACCGCCTTCACCAAAGGATCTTCTTTTGCTGTAATACAAATTACCTTGCTTTAAAATGGATACTTCTAAGGTTTTTAGGCATCGATGCAATTTTAATGTCCATATTTTCTTAATAACATTTCATAAATTTATTCTTAATTTACAGTGCAATTTTTGTTGTTGAAAATTTTCGCTTATCAGAGAATACATATATTTGATAACCTATCACCAAAATTTTTTTTTGTTCATTCTGTAAAATTTCATTTTTGGCCTTATCCAATTTTCATTCTCATATCTAAAAATTTTGTTTACTATTAGGAACCACTCTATGAGGCTTGCAACATTGAGAATGAAACTAACGATGGAATCAACTAACTAGTCTACCATAATATAGTTATAAAATAATTTAATTTTAAAGGTTTGTGACTAAAAATTTTTATTTCCTTCTCCGTTTTGTCTACGATTTAGGAGAAATAAAATCTCTTTGAAGCTCAAATCTCGTATTCTTTTTGAAAATATGTCTCTCCTTGTTGCAAAAACTTTATTTTTTAGACAGGAACAATAAATTTACTAGTAAGCTGTGTAATCTTTTTCTCGTTTCAGAATTAGACTCAAGAAACGTCCAACATTTTTATGTTGCCGGTATGAATCAGAAAAAAAGTCTAATTCGTCATTACTGTCCTGAAAAACTGAATCATACGAAATTTCATCGAAATCTTTATTAATTAATAATTTTTAATTCTGGAAAAAATATCCTATTCGTAATCAGCGATCTCAAAAACTATAGCATACAAAATATTGTTAAAATGGAATTGTTTTAAGTAATAGACGTCCGCCATTTTGAATCCGCCATTTTGAATTTTGGCAAAAATTAATATTCGTAATCGGCGACCTCAAAAACTATAGCATACAAAATATTGTTAAAATGGAATTTTTTTGAGTAATAGACGTCAAAAGCATGTCAAAAGATTAGAAATTGGAGGACCAAAAAAGTGCAAGAATAAGGAAACGGAAGTCGCCTGGATTAGAAGCTTAAAGATTGTAAGTAATGGATATGTAATAGCATAAGTATGGTAAACTAAGATGCGTTTGCATTCTCATTCTCTCTCTGTCTCTCTCGCTTGCATTTGCACTCTCGCTTTCGACCGCTCGCTCGCTCAATCGTATGCTAAAAAGTCCTAAATTGCACTACCACAGGAAAGAGATAAGGAACTAGATATAAGACTTTATGTACGTAGTTGTAAATACTTGTAAATATTAAGGTTGAGTTTTTTTTTGCTTAATATGTAAGCAGAAATATTGTAAGGAAAGGAAGTCATTTAAACCCTGAGGGGACACATTATGAATAAAGAAGAACTGAAAATATTTTCATATTTAACGGTGAAAGTACGGTGAGTTTTTGGCTACTTACAAAGATGTATCTAATTGATTAAAATTTAAAAAAAAAAATTTCATGGAATAAATATTTAAAATTTTAGAATGATTCTTATTTCTAATCGCTTGCGACTTTGCCCTGAACTGCTAGTTTCTCTTTCCTCTGTCAATCTCAAAATTGGACTAGACTGCTTCGTAATTTCCCTTCTTCAGGAGTCCTTTCGGCTAATATTCCAGCTTCTTCCTCTATTCCTTCTCTTGACCATTCTCATTCAAATTACATTTCACTCTCTCTTCTATACTATACCCTCCCCCTTCATAGCCAGTACACCTCTCTAACACATGAAACCATGTTTTCTACTCATACCTACATAATCTTCACACATTCTCTTCTTCATTCTTTTAATATCTACATGCTCTTAACCTCGGCCCATTCTGAATCTGACCACTCTATTACATTTGCTGTACTTTTTAATCTTCTTTAGGTACTCTGGTCCCCCTGCCTCTTAACCATTCTATACCAGCTGTTGTACCTTGAATCTGCAATTTTTTTCCATCTTTCCTTCCCTTGCCTGGCCATCATCTCTTCCTCTATTGCCTCTTACTCTCTACCCGTAACTTTCATACCAAATTGAAACCTCATTTCATAACTCTCATCCTCCCATTTTGAACGCCCCACGTTACCCCTCCTATCTTTATCCGTAACCTCCCGAGCACACTCCATATGCCAGTGCTTCATATTCAAGTTATCTTCCCCTGTTCTCCTGTTTCTTTTAAACTGCGCAACCACCTGATTCACCTCGCCCCTACCAATCTCGTTTTCACTGTGCTCGCCCCCATCTACTACATTCTAAAAATTTTAATTGCTTCGAATGCAAAATTATTTTCATTCCTACGTTGTACACTTTAAATGATTTCAATTTCAATTTCTTCTACATAAAAAGATCTAATTTACAAAATTCTAATCCAAAAATATTCCATGTTTATTGATTTGAAATGCCCAATTTTTGAAATTAAGAGTCTAATTTTTTTTCGAGCTTATTAAAAAGCTTTAAAATGTAAAACCCTTCAAATTTTAAATTATTACATTTCAAATTATATGATTCAATAACTATGGAAGTTCAATTCCTTTCCATTGCTTTTGAAATCTTATCCTCTTTTTAAAATTTTACCTGATCTAAAATTGTTTAATTTAATGTTAAATTAAAATACATTTAATTTACATTTTTAATATTTTTAATGTCGTTTTTTATTAATAATAACCGTTATTCAAAATATAGATGCATAATTTAATATTTATTGCGATGAATATGACTTTAAAAATTTGATTGGTTTAATGAATGCGATTCTCGAATGTGATTATACTATCTAAATACCATGTTTCTAATTGCAAAATAAGTAAATATAGTTCACTGCTTGCTACGGCGAGAAATATGGCATACAAATTATCTTTACTTAAACAATTATCTAGGGACCTCAACTGAATACAGGTACAACAGCGAATATGACGATCGGTCTGTAGGTTCTGGGAATTAATAGTACACCAGAAACTTGTAAGACCATACAGCTCGGGGCTCTGTACGAACTTGCAAGCAGTCGACGCAGGTATAAAACAAGTATACGAGGCGGCGCATTTCTTTCAGCTATACCGTTTTTAGGGTTTCTTAGTCCCGGGCAGAAACCCTTATAGTCTGCCCATCGTATTTTTTTCCGAAGATGCGAAGTGGGGGGAAATTATGAGAGGGGAAGTATTCGAAGCAAGGATAAGTTACTGGAGAAAAGTAGAGGAAATATGTGTAAGTGCGGGGAAGTAGGGAAAATTATTTAAAATAATGGTCAGTATGGGACGGGAAGTGATGGTTGCAGACGCGAAGTAGGGGGAATAAAGTATTAGCTGGAGTAGCGAGGAGTGAGCGAAGTAGAAAAGGCGGAATTTGGGGAGGGGGCATATGCGTGGGGCGCTTTTGTTGACTAATTTTGTTTTAATTGAAATAAAAAGCTTCCGGCTAATTTCCCGCCTACTCCGACTCCGGAGAGCCTTTCAATATTTTCCGGTGGTACAGCTACTGATGCTCTTAAGATAGTCTCCTAAATTTAGATGAAATTGTCTAAATTTCAGGATAAAAGGAAAATTAATGTCTACGTACGTGCTGCTTTCGAGACTGCAATAATTTCAGGTTCAAGTGGTCTCACAGCTTGATCTGTGGGGGCTCCAGGTGGTGCAACTTTAACCGCCCTAGCCAACGCTTGGCATGCTGACCACAGCATTTGGGCATCGCAAGCTCCTTTTTCCTGATTAATACGCTCTGTAACACAAATCAAAATAAAAAGTTAGTTTGTTTTGTAGAAAGAGATAGTAAAGCTTTTAATTTAAGGGATTTTAAATTCTTGATGTACAATGTGTAATACTAAACAACTAATATTCCTACAATTTTTACCAGGAAATACACATTATCGTTCAATTATCGTACAATAAATATTATACAAAATATTTATTCGTAAAACAAAAATTATGCACAATATTATTTTCAAATAATAATAACGATGTAAAATGGTAATTCGGTTTCAAAATTTTTGATAAAATAAATATTGGGAAAAATAGAATTTGGGGAATATTCATTCTCAATTCCTGTTTACTAAGAAATACTTTAAGAAATACTTTTTTATCTAGAACTTGCTCACAATTATAAATTAAGATTTTAATTTGCGTTTTTGTTCTTAAAATTTATGTTTTATGTATAATTGTCAATTAAAAATATATAGCTTTGATGTCCGAATATAATTTTTTAAATAATGAAAGGTCCTATGAATTCCCTTATAACTTGTATGGTTCTTTGAAATTACTTAAAAACCTTGGAAATTCCACAGCACGCTTTAAAACTTCTTGAAACCTTGGGAAATCGTACAGATCTATTGAAATAAATAGAAATCATTTAAAACCCCTTAAATATCTCGTTTAAATTTTCATAACATATTTTTAATCCTCTGAAATCTTTGGTGATTCAATAAAATTCTTCAAATCATTTGATTAAAAACAGAAATAGACCCAATTATCTGAACAATATGATATTCTAGCAGTCATATAGTAAAATGAGATAATGAAATTTTGCGACTTTGTCTTCGTTTCAACGACCTTAACACCAAAAGCCATAATAATTTTCTTCAAAAATTACATCTGTTTGTAATAAAACTCCGGTTTGATAAGTTTTTATTTATTCAAGGAGTAGAAGGGGTGTAAAATCCAACAATATATTGGAATTCTGCAGCGAGAGACATTTTGCTTTCCACATACGAATGCGAATATCAGTCGGGAAATGTCTTCTCATGCAAAATATGATAAATGTCTGTTCATGCACAGAAGTGCACAATCAGCATTGATTCTGTTCGGAAAGAAAAGTACTAGCAGCAAAAATCAAACCACGAATAAATAAATTTTAAAATAAAAGTCCTGAGGTAGTTTTCAATTCACTAATTTTCCAAAAAACCGACATTTCCATAATAGGCCTCACAGTGTTAATTGCATAAGAAACATGATACAAAGGGTACTTTTTCACAGTTACTGTGTACCCTTTTTTATGAAAATGAAGTATGATAAAGAAGTTAATTAAGGTACTGGATTTTTCAAAAATGTAGTTGATTTGCTGATTATTTAAAATAAATTTTTGTTAGCAAATGACCATTTTTGAGTTTATATATTTTTTATTCTTTATTTTCTTAATGTTTTTCTACTTTATTTCTATCAGTAAAAGGTCTTGAAGGTAAGGCAGAAAGGTAGAAAAAGTAGAATAATTTGAAAGATTAGGAAATTACGCGTCGAATCCGCATATGCATCTTCATTCACCCTACGCCTCCTCAGACTCTTACGGCCTGATTGGGAGCCCAAAGAATATGTGTGCCAAATTTGGTAACGATTGGTCATTCCATGCTATTTTGCATTATTTATTAAACAAAAGGTATTATCAATTATCAATTCGCGTTTCCGTAGAAACCATCTCCAGTGTCTAATCTAAACGTGTATACATTTTCAAGTCGAGGTATGCAACGGTGTGGTCGGTATCGAGCCTCATGGGTACAAATTTTAATTGTATAAAGTAGAAGAAGATAGAAGAAGACTAGAAGAAGAAGATGAGTCGTCGAAAAAGCCTTAAGTCTATTGTTAACGTCAAGTCCCATGCTTTTGGCTTCCAAAAATGTATATTACAAGAGTAAATAATTTTTATGAATACTCACCAAATACATCGATGGGTGCTACGAATAATAGGCTATCATTTGGCTAACTTCATTTTGTATGAAATTTAGTAAACACGTAGAAGTCTTAAAAGAAATAAAAATCTCTTAAAATTTCTTGTTTTGAATGTTATATGAGCCGAAATTACATGACAAACTGTAATACAAATTACTGGAGTTTTGAATTTGCAGGAAATGTTTCGAAAAATAAAGGTTATTTATTCCTCCTGAAAACTTAGGTAAATGAAGTTAGCCTAATTGATATCCGTAGCGGAAACCCATCGACATCATATTTAATCGTACAAAGAGTTGAACTAAATATATCAAAATATTCATTCAGCTAAAAAAGAACTTTTTACTTTGAAACTAAATATTTGTTGATTCATTCATAATAATAATTTTATTGTAGGTGGATTCCACCCGAAATTTCCCGATGCTACAAATAATTTTCCTTGCAAAGTCGCAGATTCAGCTTCTACACGTATAGCGGTATTATAATAATAGTAGTATATTCTACACATTTTTTCGGCATATGTAGATAAAGATCATTTTTATTTAAGATGAAATGGCTGATAATCGCACTCAGAAGAGCGTGTTTTTGTTCCAGTTTTATTAGTTAGGCACATTAATTTTTTCAAACGTATATTCCATCAGTAAAACGTTATTTTATTATTATTTAGAATACATGATCCCTTTTTTTATTCCATCAGAACATTACAACTTTTCTTTGCGGTATTTTTATCTCCAGAAAAATCTTAAAGAGCAACAAAAATTTGACAATGGTTTTAAAAGGGGGGTATTTAATTTTTTGTTAAAAATAGTGTTCTATCAAATATTAAATTATCTTGTATGGCTCAGCATGTATTAGGGTAGGCCAAAAAGGATGTATCTTTTAAAAAATGGCTCCCCTAAAATTTCTTTTTTTGGTCAAAATGTCTTCTGAATTTTAACAGAATTTAAAGAAAATATTTAGGAGTCGCTCGAACCCATTTTTGGAAAAATGTCTCATTTTTTAAAATTAATTGCTTTTCTTATAATGGATTATTTCGCTTTGGAATTTTAGCACAAGGATGTCCAGCAAGATAAAAAAATAAATGTTTAGTTTTTTCTCAAACAAAAAATTGGTTTTTTATTTTATGTAGCTGTTAATGGATTAGTTGATAGCGAAAATAAAATAAAAACTTTTTTCAAAAATAAACTTGAGAGGCCCCTAAATATACAATTTGTAATTCTAGGAAAAATCTGGGCGACGTATTTCACTAAGACTAAAATAATAATTCAGCAGCTAATGAAGAGACATCTGGCACTAAAAGAAACAATATGTGATGGAGCCATTTTAGAAAAAATACTTTTTTTAACCATCCTAATATACACATAAAAATCGGTTTAAATCTGAACTCACTTTTAGGACCACGAAAATACAAAAATTATTATGAGAATTTTTCATACATATTTTGCTAATGTGCAAAATAAAGCCACTCATCAGTACATTAGTGAGTACACTCTTCCCTCGCTATAATTCCGGCCTCACGTCTGGTCAGCACAGTAACGAGGGAGCTTTTCACCTCATTCATCAGAGATTAAAAATTAAAAATTTAGGTGTTTGGCTAAAAATAGGGTACAAGGACCTCATATTAAAAATAGGAAACTTTAGGGACCACAGCTGAATATAATGTACAGTAAAGCATATAGGCACTTATAAAGTGGCTAAAGAGATGTGATCCATTTCTTTCAAGCTGGAATAATTTGAAATTTAAACATGATTTCGGAGTGGCTGAAAGATGTTTTTACAAATACTTTCCTATTGCTCACTCTTTTACTACTTTCTACAGTAAACAAAGATGGTCTCAGGACTTGTGTTTTCGACATAGAGACAAGATCGAGTTTGCCAACCGAATGAATGGAGCATCGAGGTGGAATAAAGATCTTAAAAAGGTTCACGATAGATTGGAGATATTTCCTTCATTCCGATTCTGAATTTAATTTTCATGAATCTATTCAATTTATCTCATCTTAAGGAAATCCTATTTTGCCATAAATTCATCTGCGAGCTTTTTCACTGGTATATCATTTAGTTATCTTCTAGCAGTTTGGATGATAAAGTCTTTTATAAATAAAATATTGTTCAAATTGATTTGACCATTTTTTGGATATGAAAAATCATAAGTGTTGAGAAGTTTTTAATATTTTGTAGTACGTATAAAACCAACCTGAGATTGATTAACATAATACCCTTATTTATGTCAGTTTTACTTCCTCACAATCAATAATAATCCGATATACCACAAAACTAACAACCATATGCTGAATATTTAAATATTTATGTAGTCCAGTTTTTAATTTTATTACCAATAAAAAACCCGAATTTGAGTATATCCTTCCGAAAACTGTAATGTCGGTAAGATTTGGGAACTTATACCTGCGTATACATCGTCGAAAAGAAATCCCTGCTTCTGAGTCAAAATTTCAGAAAATATAAAACTATATACTGATACTGCTGCATTTCCAAATTGATTAAAGTATTTTGATTTATCCAAAGGGGAAAAATATCCTAATTTTACAATTCATTCCAGATCACATTATGTAGGATTCTGTAAGAAAGGTTTTTTCTCTGCCAAATCTCTGGCAAAATATTGAAAAATGGCACTTTTCTTTATTAAATGTTTATTGGTATACTTTTTCACATGGTGAGCTTATCTTGAAATCAAATTATATTTGAATGTACACTTTTAATATTTAATATCCTATTATTTTGATACGCATAGTTTTCAAAATAAATCCCCTTCAAATTAAATGTTTTCTGATTGCACTTCTTGTTATAAAACCTAAACTTATATTTCCACTTGGATTTAAAATAAATAATACTAATAATTTTTATATTGTTACTGCACATATGTAAAACATTAATTGCAATATATTATTAATAATTAATTTACTATGCAGTTGCAGATGACTGTACTACTTCATGGAATTTATACATTATTTATCCACGTGATTTATACAAGAGAGAATTGTATTTAAAAAAACTTCGGGCTTTTTTTATTGCTGCATAGTTTTCGGAGAATAATTATGTATGTAAATGTTAATTTTTAGAACCCATTTTATCTATTAAAAAACTGATTGCGTACAAAAATAATACAATTTTGCTGTTTTTCGTTATTTTGAACTTTATTGTAGATGCGCGAACATAAAGTTTATATTTTTTTATCTGTAACTTTTTATGGAAGAGTTGGTCACCGAACAACTTTAGAACTTCCACTGAATTTGAAATAGAATTAATATATTTTTTCGCTCCGTCCGATTATACATGTTATACATATGAATAAATTATTTTATTTTGAAATACTTTCAATTTGGTGCATTTTAGAATTCGAAATCATTCCGTTCTATTATTATTATTTTTTCAAAAAGGGAAGACCATTTCCAAAATAATCTTTATTCAGCTTATTTCATTTAAAGTCTTCAGATCAATTGCAGAGCATAGGCCAAAGAATCAACTTTGGCCTTTAAGAAGAAACTCACGTGGAACTGTTGGTAGTTCATAAGAGAAAAAGGGGTTGGAGGCGGGGGTGGAAAAGAAAATTCAGGCAGTCAGTATCGACGTCAATTCCGAAAGTTTGGCCGTAGGAACTGCGTTGGCCGCGAGCCCACCATGACTCTTTTTTGGCGTTAATTTCAGCCGCAGAGAATCTCGTTTGTTCGTAGTTTTTTTATCTTCATTGGGGTGTAATGCTCCAGTGTACCAGGAAAATTTGCATTGCCCCTCGTTTGCCTTTTTCATCAAGAAAGAAAAAAATAAGTAAAGTGAACAAGGACAGCCTAGTTTTGCTTTTTTCGTTTAAGCGCAATTTCATCTTTAGTCTTGTCCTGCACAATTAAGTTTAGCGGGAATAAAAATGCAAAAAGGAAAACGCGCTTGTGTATATGCTTTCCACATATTAATTTTTGATACTCAAACCCTGTTTTCCCTCTTATAAAGCGAGTTTATATTAAATTCTCATTCATTTTTATCATTTATTCTAACAAAAAGTCTCTCAGTGCACTTTAAAACAAATAAAAAGCTGCAACCCTTTTTTCAGACTTTTTTCAGATATCTCGCGTTGTTGTACTAAGAATAGGATTTTGGTTTTCATATTATTTTTTATGGATAACTCAAAATATCCTACATGCCTCCGTTTAGATTTTAAAGTATCTCGCGTCTTTTGGCGTACTATTGGAATGTAGTATTTTCGGAATATTACTTACGATAAAAAGAACAGAATTACGAGTCCTAGTGGAAAATGATTGAAAGACATTTTGTAGGATTTTTCAAAAGCTATAATCTCACTTTAATACTTTCTTCGTATTTTGCGTCTTGTGGCCATTCTAATACTTTCCTAATCATAAATAATGAGAATGTAATAATTTATTAAAAATTTGTATCTCTTTGTTGGGTGAATAAATTTTTTCTATCAATTTGTTTTCGTACCTTTTGTCGTTTTTTCACAAATTTTTCATTTTTATTTTCAATGCCATTTTTACGATTAAAAGAAAAAGTACGCGTCCAATCAAGATGTGATTATTAACGAATTAGTAGATCTTTCCTGGTATCACAATTTTGGTTAATTCAGTTATTTTCATAACTTGTGCCGTTATTCTACAAATTTTTTTAAATGATTTTCAATGCCATTTTTCACGAATAAAAAAAAGTACGCATCCTATCGAGAAGTGATTATTAACGAATTTGTAGATATTTTTGGGATCACAATTTTGGTAAATTTATCTTTTTTCCATCCTGCATACTTTGACCAAAATTTGAATTTTCGATTTTCCAATCTTGAAGGTCTTTCAAAAAGCAATGTTTTTTTCTCGACTTTTTTCATATCGTGCGTTGTTTTGCTTAAGAATTTGATTTTCGATTGATGTTTAAAATTTTGAAAATGCAATAACTGTGAGAGTTTTTTTATCGAAAAAAGTCATTAGAATAAATTTTTCGGCTTTCTGAGCAATATGAACAGCCATAGATAAAAATGTTAAATATAAAAAAATGGTCCCAAGAATATTGAAAATGCTCTAACTTTTTGAGTGTGCCAAAGATCGATTTGATCTGATTTTCGCATTCAGGGTGTCTCGAAATGTGAAGATCCGCTGCAAAAATGTGGTGTCAAATTTCAGACAATTTTATACTTTCTCAATCATAAGTGATGATAATGTAAAAAGTAAAATTTGTACTAAAAGAGATGGACATTTAAATGAAGAAGACGAATTTTCAACATAACTGGAACAAAACACATAAATTTTTCAGCAACTAGATACATTTTCAGCAAAGAAAATCAATTTTCTACAAAAAGGACGCATTTTTTCTAAATACATAAGTTTTTAACCAAAGCGTTAAATTTTCAACAAATTTCATAAATTTTGTACCAAACAGTTGAACTTTTAAAATAAAACGTTCAATATTTAAACCCAAAAAGATCCATTTTCAGCAATATAATGGATTCTTCAATCAAGTATTAAATTTACAACTAAAAAACATATTTTTAACAAAAACAGAAGGTAAATTTTCGGTTTAAAAAATTCGTGTTTGATTAAAAAAGAAATTTTCAACAAAGTAGTTAAATTTTAGACTACAGAGATAAATTTTCGAATAAATTTATGAATATTTAACCAAAAAAATTGAATTTTTAAGAAAGATTTCAATTTTTAACCAATCAATTGCATTTTCAACATAAAAAAATAAAATGAAAATTATGTGATAACACATGAATTTTTATATTTAAAATTTTTAAAATATGATATGCATACACACACGGACATATATGTTGAATTCGGTTTGAGAATTCGGACGATGACAAAGTTACCGAGCGCGTCCTCGGGTTCCGCATAAAGGGTCCCTGTTCCAAGGGTTTCTGCTGAATATGGTTATATTAATTAATAAGCAGAAGCCGACAATTACCCAGGGATAGTCCCGAAAAAATAATCTCTAAGCGGAAGCGTGACAACCATGCGAAATGCTTCATGGCACCTAGGCGAGGTGTCTTAAACGGTTACTCTGGGATACCGAGCGACCTCTCAAGAGTATAGAGCCTTATCCTTGCAATCGGGGCTCTACAAAGACGAATTAATCCTTTTCCGACAATGGCTCGGCAAACACCGCCGATCGCCTTAAAGTTTTGGGCGCTGAAAATAATTTAAATGGAAACACGACGAAGAACCGGCGAAACGCCCATATTGAGTGGAAAAATCAACTCAGCGACAACTTTTAGACTGATAGGATGGCAGCATTATTCCTGTTCAAGGACGTTTTATGGCGCATATACACACTGAGGTGCATGAAACACCCAGAGATTCAGTACATTTCGCATCAGTCATTGCGAAATCAACGTGCGTACCCCTTGAAAACTGGATATGTGCGCGGAGCGCTTCCCCAACCGCTGCTTGAAGAAGATACAGACGAAGATGAGGAAGTGGCATTGAGATCAAATCGCGGAAAGCAGACACCTTCTGAGAGACCATAGCGATTTCCGGACAAGGCTGAACATTAACATGCAGGTTCCTCCCAAGCCCCAAGATCTGACTGAAATGGATGCCCCCCTTCGTAACGATATCTCGGAGGAGTCCAACCTCTGGACCATAAATTGTTCAATTTATAGTGCTGCGAGAGCTTTGGCCTATTCAAATCAAAGGCTAAATCCGACGATGATTCAAAAGACCAAGCTATTGTTGGGATATTCTTGACAAAATACGGATGTTACCTGACGCAAGGAGGAGAATACAGAAGAAGGAGAGATAGATCAGGGAGAATCAACAGTTTCTTGCTGACCCATCGCGTCTCTTCAGCGTTCACCCTGCTGCTGTCAAAATTCCTCCCAAGTCCAACGAGGTAGAGACTTTTAGGAGGGAGGTATACAAGATACCGAAGACTGCAGTTGAAAGAAAAATACTGAGAATATCATCCGCCTCAAGGAGTGTTGCGACAACCCTATAACATCTAAGGAGAAATATCCATCAACTACTTCTGAAGAGGTGAAAAAAGCACTTAGGGGTACGAAAAAACTTTTCCGCTGCAGGACTAGATGGTATCAACTACTTCTGGTGGAAGAAGTTTACTTCTACACACGAAAATCTGGTCCGCCTATTCACCTCATATTTAAAGTCGGAAACGCCCATTTCGCAGTGGCTGGTGCTAGGACGTATTATATTCTTCCCGCAAATGGCAACTTTTCCAAACCTAAGAATTAAAGACTAATAACGTATTTGAACACACTGTATAATATCTTTACAGCTGACCTTAACAATAGAATTGTTTGAAGAATTGATCCTGTGTGGAGAGCGATGTACGAACAACATGGCTCAAAAAGGTTGTAGCATACTGCCGAGAAAACCTGCTAAGTGACAAGTACGTCTTCACATACGAAGTAGCCTATCAGCGGTTCCTGTCAATGGCCTGGATTGACTACCGGAAAGCTTTTGATTCAACCTCTCACAGACTTATCATCTGCATGTTGGAAAGCTTTTAGGCTCATTCATAAACAGTGAGATGTATATAGAGATTGAAGCCCCTTTGGAAAATTAGATCAACTATCTCATCTGAAATTTATCGTGTGACTACGAACAACATTACCTTCCAGAGGGGCGCCTTTCAGGGCGACACCATGAGCCCTCTCCTTATTATTGCCTTGATCTTTCGCACTTTGCCATTCCGAAGGGTACTTCTGTGGTAAACTTGGATGTCGATAGCACATTATTACAGGAACACCTGATTGGCCAATCAAATCTTATTTACCAAAAAAAAACCTTTGATAAAGCACTGTCATAATAATACTTACTCCTCTTTCAACAATCAATTCTATGAACAAACCTCAGGAGCAGCAATGGGATGTTTAATCTCACCTGTAACAGCAAACATCTTGATGGAACATCTAGAAACCAAAATCTTCAATCAATCCAAGCTTAAACAGGAGTTTTGGTTCCGTTACGTGGACGACACCTTTGTCATCTGGAGACATGGACTAAATGAACTAAATAAGTTTTTCCATTTCATCAATCAATTATATCCTAATATCCAATTCACCATGGAAATTGAACAAAACGGAAAATTGCCTTTCTTGGACGTACTAGTTTACAAAAAA
>JAAAKG020161795.1:0-29147 GCA_010014905.2 Druon quercuslanigerum
CACTGGCACCCTCAAAATTTAGTTAAATTAATGAAAACGAATAAAGGCGCAAATTGATCTACTTGATACGCACTTTGAAACATTGAAAATGTGGATTCAATATAGCGCCTTAAAAACATGTTTTTCCTGGTACATTCCTCCAAAACAGTATAAAAAATGTTTCACCTTTTCGAATGATCCTCCAAAATACATACTCGGGGGTTTTTGGGATCGCTGATAACGAATCCGATATCGGAATTTAAAAATTCAAAATGAAGGATTCGAAATAGTGGCCGTATACTCTGGATTTTAGATCAAAAATGCTTCAATTGAATTGAAAACGTCATTTTCAGCACATGGCAATAGATGCACTCTGAAGAAAAGAATTACACACAACCGCCTTTTTTAATTTCAAATTCCAACATCACCTCAGTTCCATATAAGAAATAACCATAATGCAGATTGATTTATTTTGTTTATTCAACGTATAATTGCAAATCGATAGCTGCTGCCATCAAACGGCGAGACCGTTGGATTAGTTTTAGACGTGGATGATTCTCCCTATCACTGTGGGTAAAATAGAAACTATTTCAAAAGTCAATATCGACTTGGGTTTCCATCTAGATACCACAGCTGATACAAAATGATGAACAACATATTCTGCAAATAAGTTCTCATTCGATGGTCTACGAATTTTGTTAATGAAACTGTTTTCCTTCATGTTCCATAGTTGATCACTTAAATCAAACATTAAATATTTATTTTTGATGTATTTACAGGTACAAGCAAAATATGTATCATCTATTGATAGTTTACGTATAAAGTGAAAATTAGGGATAATCTGTCAAAATATATGTTTTTTTACTATTTTATTGAGAAGAAATATTTTTTTCAATGGATTATATGTGCGTAATATTTCTACCTTAATTTTTAGTTTATTATTTATATTATTTATAAATATCGACTTTAAAACATATTTTATCTTGCTGCATTCGATTTAAAAGATGATTGAGACTTACTCTCAAAATTTCAATCAATAGAATTGCACTTACTATAAGTAACCCATTTTTCAGGACTTCAGAGAGTGCAAATCCACTAAGAATAAGTAAAAATTGACTAAAATAGTAAGTTGTCATTAATATCTTAATATAAAGACAACTTCCAGTTTCAATACTCGTCCCTGAAACTTCAGTAATTTTTTCTACTGAAAAATCAGTCAATAACGATTACATTTACAGACACCATTGATATTTGCATAAGGACCTTATGACCGCAATTATTGATTTTTATACTAAAAAAATTCAACAACCGCCGAAATAGTTTTTTTTTCGATCTTTTAGTAAATTGTTTACACAACATGCATTATGAGCAAGCTTCTTTCAGAACATGATTTTACGCAGAATAATTCGATCAGTTTCAATTAGGAAAAATTTACACCATGTTATTTTTTGTTTTTTGAGATGAGATTACTGTATTGTACCAGGTCTTCATTAACCTTATAGCATGCTATACAAATGGAAGAAACGTAATTATTTCCTCTTTACCAACCGCTAACATTTTGCAATCCAAAATCAAGATCAAGTCTATATATAAGAATCAATCGTTCCGGGGGATAAAAAGGTGAGACTAGATGCCAACGGGGTAAAATGGAAAAAGCTAAGCGGCTGGTGGCCGGTATCGAACAGCGCATGTCGAGAGGAGGCGTCGCGACGCTGTGAGGGCAGCGCCGACATCAGTTCCAAACATGCCACCACCCTGACGTACGACCCTCTTTCCCTCGCGCTAGTCGACGTTCAAAATAAGTTCAAAAGGAAACGAAAAAAAAGTAAATAAAAACAACGATCCCGACGACGAATACGACCACGACGATCAGCACAACCACCTCCGCCAGAATAAGAGGATCAATAGAATCTGATCATCAATGACAGACTTTCGAGGCGCAGATCGGCCAGAGAACCACGGTACTACACAATTCCGTTTATTACATACACCGATCGACCAGTGGTTTCCTCTTTATCCTCTTCTTCTTAGAGCTTATTAATCTGAACTAGTTGTGTGTCTCATTACCCATAGTGTCTCCCTCGTTAAATTTTTATCAAGAATGCTGTTAATTCGGGGATAAAATCAGCAGTTCTACTCGGAAAAGTGAGTGCGCGAGAAATGGATGCACGTGTTTTGTGGGTTCGCCGTTGATCGATCGCCTGTGTGGAAAACAACATTGGAAAAGGTTTGCTACCCAGAAGTTCACTTCCAGCGTGTTTTATTGATTGGATTATTAGCGCTAGAATAATTTTGAAATAGCAGAAGGCGTATTTCTTTTTTCTGTTTCTTGTCCTTCTGTCACTTTCTGTCATCCCTTTTGGGACCACGAATCAGTCTCTTGGTGGTTTTTTCCTCGTGGCCGCTGAGCATCGGCTCTTCCCGGATCCCCGCGCTTTTGGGAAAACTTCGACTTGTCCGAGCCGTTCCGCGCGCAATTTAAAAACAGAATTCTAAAACTAGCAAGCCATAGGCTAGTTACTCGGTAGTAGGTGGTCGTTGGTCGTTCTTCGTTCGTCGTCAAGTCGAGCGCCCGCCAAAAGTGAACGGGGAATCGTGCCAGGTAACTCGAGCTGAAACTGAGCCCAAAAGTCATTTACCTGGATCCCAGTACAACGGGGCTAAGGTTGCACAAATTCACATCGTGCTCCGCCACGACACTGGTGAATAAAACCCCGCATGCGGTTTCGTGCACGCGTAGCGAAAAGGAAATTTGCGAGTTATTTTCGAGCATTATCGACAGCCGTGCGAATTTTGTTGCTTTTATTTTAACTTGCGCAGCAAAGAATTAAGCAATGAGGATCAAAAGATTTCTAAATTAAGGCGAAAATTAAGGTTAGAATGGTACTAAAAGCGAGATCATTTTGATAAGTAGATAAGTGCGAGAAAGAGAAAAATTTTAGCAGCAGAACTCTCAATCGGTGACAAGCGAACAAAATATTATAAATCCAGTTTTTGAAAGAAAACAAACTATTTATGCATGGTTTTAGCATTTCCAAGACTCGAGGAATATGATTTTTGGCCCTTGGTTCACAAAAGAAATCCATCCCATTCGAATCTCGCTTTAAAAATCTTGTTATTTTCAAAATATACAATTTAAAATTTGTGTCTTTTGTATTAAAATGTTTAACATGCCATACATAATGCATAACTCTATGCTAATAGATTCAATGATTTGATAACATTAAATGACCAGTTAAATGGTTTTCTCAATACGATACGGTTTCATTTTTTCTTCTATCTTTGGTCTCTTTTAAATAAAGCAATAATCTTACTATTAATATTGTCGGAAATAAAAACGATATTGAGTGTTTGGAACATTAACGCAATTTTTAGGTAGTTATGATTTTGACCTTTCTTTAATTGTTTTGAATCAGTGAGACACATTGAGGCCTATGTTTCAATAAGTTATTTTGTCCAAAAGTTAAACAATGAATTCTTCCTTAAAAAAGGAAAAATCTGAATCTAATCAGTGGGGACTTTTACTGACGAATCAGTCAAAAATATAAAATGTGAAGTAAACTGATTAATTGGCAGAACCCTTACTGATTTGATTGAGTTACCCTATCAATAGAACACAATTATCTACTATTTTTATTTTATTACTCTCTAAATTTGATTCTAAACAAATGCACAATTTCGACTCTGTGGAATTCACAAATCTATGGAAATGGTCTACAAAGCATCGAATCATACTTGATTGGTCTTATAGTAGAAGAAGATATTGAAATTCCTTGCCACTTGCAAAAATTTCAGTAATATTTTCTACTGATAGATCAGATTATGTAAATGTCAATGAGAACGCTCTCATCTTCACTGTAATAACCAGATGTCTGTTAATTTACTAAGTCTTATTTTAATACCTGGAATTGGCGCGAAATTAATACATTTTGTACATTTAATAGTCATTTTTGATGTTTCAAATAGCCTAAAGTATGCCCTTAATTCTCAGTGGTATCAGTAAAATTTCATAAAACTCAGAAATTTTCTACATTATTTATAAACTAGATTCCGTGATTTTATTCCTGCGGGCAATTATTTTTTTCGGAAAAATAACCCGTCCACTCAAAAAGTATAATTAGCCAATTTTTATACATAAATTAAAACGTTTTTATTCGAAAACCCTTATGAAAATGAGCGTACTATCTAAATGAGAATTAGTGCAAAATTACTGATAAAATAGCAAAAAATCGGTCACTTAGTGTTTTTAGTTTAGATTTATTAAATTTCCAGGAAAAATACTGATCTTTAGTCAAATAGTTTTTCGACACTATTTTGTTTCACTTGAAGATCAGAGAGATTATTTTCACTAATCGTTTGGTAACATATTTGAAAGCATTTCAAGCGAATTCAGACCAATTTAAGGTAATAAAATGAACGTTATCTTATTTCAAGAAATTTAAAAAGATTTCAACCTATTTCAAAAAAATTCTACAGACAGTGCAAACAAGAATCTTTTGGGATGTTATCGCCTATGAAAAAATTTTAAGGGGTTATTGCGAATTTTAACTAATTATAATATTGCGAAACTTCTAAAGGTTTCAAGTGGTTTCAAAAGATTTCAATCAGAGGATTTCTAAGGATTTTAAAATGCTCTAAAAGATTTCAATGGGCCTCTAACGATTTTAAGTAATTTCAAGAGGTTGGAAAAATTATAAGAAATTTTAAATGATTTAAAATATATATATAGGTTTTCAAGGGATTTAACAAATGTTGAAAGATTTAAAAGGATTAAAAAGATTTCAATAGTGATTTTCCCCTCATTTAATACTAAAAGTCATATGTATTTTGAGCTAACTATTAATTATTTGCATTTTTTATAAGATTTGAGTCTATATTGTACCGTTAGTAACCAGTTTGTGGTAAATTGCCGTATTTTAAGTATCAGAACATATGAGGAAAGTGTAAATTGTTACTTATACAGTTAGTTCATTTTCACTATTTTCAAAAACAAGAGTAACAGACTAATCTCTCTAATAATAATTAATAAAGTTCATTGATTGTCAGTAAAATTGTACTGAATTCGATTTAGAGAAGCAAGTCATTAAAAAATTTTCAGTTAAAGGTGCAAATATTTTAACCATCCTAGTAAACGTTGAAACTGTTTCATTTTTCAATAGCCTTTATCAGAATGAGAACAGGTCCTATATATATTGGGTCATATTAGCAAACTAAATGCATAAAAGTGTGTTAATTGTGCATTAGTACAAAATCCTTTTGGCAAATAAGGTACTTCAAATTATGTTTCTAAAATGCTCTACTAATTTTTTTAGATAGAATTATCTATTATAGTTCATTGGATGCTTTTAACAAGAATAAACCCATAATGATTTCACACATAGCGTATCATAAAAAAAATTTTTAACAGAAATATTTTCCATAAATGGAACACGGACAAGTAGTAAATAACAAAACATAATGAAAATACTTTGTTTCATTTGGCTATCATTTTGATATTGCGTACATGTTCTGAAGTCAACATTAACCAATTTCTTCTGCTTTATAGGGACGGTGAAGAGTTATGAGGTGCAAATTCCACTGTTAAGGGAGCATTCATATTTGGTTTAGGTTATAAATCTCTGTGTAGAGTAAATATTGTTTAGATCAATATTCAGTGTTTCATTCAGCTAAAGTTTCGTTCCAATGGTGGTAAATTTATCTTACTGCGATTCAGGATTACAGAGAACCATTATTCACTAATTTTGAGCCGTTATTTAAGATTTAATTAATAAGCAGAAAGAAAAACAATCACTCTTTGAATAAAGTATTTGATGATATTCATAAATTAATTTTGTATTTTAAAAACATACCTAAATTAAATTTAAACTCTGATTAAACACCTGTACACAATTATAAAAGTCAAAATTTAAAACTGATTTACCTCCAAGCATCAGAAACGAATTTTCATTACATAAATTTTACATTCTGAACTCACTTTTATTTCCAAAAATAAAACAAACACAATAAAACAGAACATAATGAACAGAGTTATTATCATTTACGAAGTACGAGATAATTAACTCAAAAATAAATATAACATTTTCGGAATTGGAAAATTAAAGAAGAAATTATATTTTTTAATTATAATGTAAGTTTTGAATTCAGCAACCCATTTCCTGTCATCAAAGGCTCTCCAGGTTAGTATGCGAGTAAGAACGATAACATATTAAATGAAATTAGAACGAAGCAAAGTCGACGCATATTGGGATTTGACCTGAGAAGATCATTTTAAAAGGGGGTAAAACGTGTTGAGGTTGAAAAGCATTTATGAGGATGAAATGCATATATGTTTTTAGACAAACAAGTACTTGCAGAAAGTAGATATAGGGTAGGCTGCTCTTGGGGGTTAAGAGAAACGAAGCGTAAATAGACAAAGAGGAGTTAAGGTGAGGATACATTGAAGGCTAACGTTGAAACGGGTATAGAACCAATTTGCAGAAAAAAAAAATTTAAAGGAATTCCGAGATTCGTTTATGTTGGGGGCCTTTCAAAAAATACGTTACGCCTTTAGGGGTCAGAGGGGGGTCAAATCCAGCGTTACGCTAATGTTAATGTTACATACACTAACTACATAAAAAGCGTTACGTAAGGGGGCGGGGGTTATTATGTTCAGAAAAAAGCACTAGGTATTTTTTGTGCGGCCTCTAACAGGATCAATGATATATTTTTGAAATTGAAGATACATTTTTTTAATAGTTTACTAAAACATTACAACTTAAAAAAAGTTAAAGCATAACATTTCGTAGTAGAGAATAATCTTATCTGTAAATATGATTCAATTTGTAATGGCAGAAACTAATGAGTAATTAACACCTATTACTAATTAATAACGACATATGGCTTACAATAGATTTCAATTCGCTTGTCGAGCTCAAACTCAACTAATTGGTATTTGCTTTCGCTGAAGCACCGTGATCAACCGATCATTAGTCATTATTTCTAAGTAATGTATTATTTAGTTTTACACAAGCGTGATGAAATTTTAATTTAAAATCTTTTAAAAACCATAAGACGTCATAAGGTTCTACTAAATCTGCTGTTAAGGAAGAACTTTCAAAGACAAGAATACAAATATTAAGACTTTCTGTTTTGATGCCTGAGGAGAAAAGAAATAAGAATCTCTAGGCTAATTTAAAAGATACATTTTTTAAATAAGGACTTTAAAATGAAATTGTAATTACCTTATGGATCAGTAAAATTCTTAATAATTTAATTCAGTTACCCATTTCTAACTGATTCAAATTTAGAGATCATACAAGAGAGTTACTCAGAATCCAAAAAATAATGAACTACAAAAACTGCTCAAATTTATATCATCCCAACTGATTCTTATCACCCCCTTATACTACCAACGTAAATAGAAGATTCTAATATTTGTCTTCTGAGGCTAATGCTATTGTAAGATATAACTATACATATAGTCATCAATCCGAACGCTGTAAACAAAGTATAGCTTGAGGGTGATTTTCGGCACCAAAGCAGTACCACAACAAAATACACCCACTTTAATTTCATGCATTATTAAATAACAATCTAGAACCGTAAAGTGGGTCTACGTGGCGCGTGTGAGGAAAACTGATCACTGTTTTCTTTTTTTACAAGTATTAAAATTTATTTTGAACCTTGTTTGTTTCAGCTCATATTTTTCAAGCGGTTTAAAATTAAGATAAACTTTTTTCAATTTGTAAAATATAAGGGAAACAGTTAAAGCTTCATACTTGTGAAAGGAATTAAATAATACGTCCAACAATCAGTTGTCATAACATTTTAAAACATATGTTGTTCACAAATCCTTTTATACCATATATATATATTTATATCACAGGTAAATGATGAACGTATCGAAAAACATAGAGGATGAAGACGAGCGGTGAAAGGGTTATTCTCATTAGGACCTCGTTGGAAGTTCTATATAGAGCTCGGCTAAGCTATTTGTTTCGGACTTTATTGTAAAAAACCCGAGCACTTTTTTGACTTCTAAAAATAGTATATATGGAGTTAATTAGGAAAAAGTTAGGCTTCAATCTTTAAAAAAGTATTTTCTTTTTTGGAAAATACAAATGGCCTTCCGATTATTCACGGAAGGGCAGTTGCAATAGGATTGAGTGTGGCCGAATATCCTAGGATTAGCAGTATCACAGGCAAGATCTCCTGCTGTGAGTACGGTTATTTCCATAATCGGAAACCCTTTGTATTTTCTGAAAAAGAAAATAATTTTTTAAACATTTAAGCGCAACCGTTTGCTCATCGTCACCACACGTACCATTTTGGGAAACCATAAATGTGCAATTTGCTTCGAGAATGATCTTCACGAAATGATTGATAATCGCCTGAGAATTTCAAAAACTCTGTATCAGTATAGGCAAACCTTTCATCTGCAATACGTACTTTGTCCTATATTTTTCTATTGCCTGTCTTTAACAAGATTGGCTTTCCCGTGCGGTGGCGAATTAAATCCGGTTCTCCAGTGTACCAATTACAGAAGATGTCACAAGTAATTACTATTGATTCTTCTTCTAACACTCGATCACACCTTCAAGGAGATTTTTCCAATTGATAACAATAATATTATCATGTCAATTTTAAGTCTAAGATGAACCCTTCAAGTTGAAAACCGAGTCGGCAGGGCAATTTTGAAGTTCGAACTTCAAGAAATTTCTTTTAGAGAAAAACGCAACTAAATTCGGTGAGTGTCAGAAAAATGTACCCACCTTCGGTTGCTTTCAACATATGAGCATAGTACCATCAGATACATTATAGGTCCTAGTATCATCCCCCATGCAAAACCAAGAATAATAATTTTGACCTTGACTTACAAAAACGCGAGTATCTCAAAACTAGAATCGATCATATGGGCATGGAAAATAGGCCTCGTGCATTGAATAATATTTTTCTTTACAAATTACCATGCAAAACCTGAGATTTTCTACCTTTTATAGATATCGAATACACCAAAATGACAAATGACTAACCCAAATTTACGCAGACCGATGTTACATTAGTGAGAAAAATATTTTGGTTACAATGAAAAGCATTTTGCACACCGGCGAAAGTATTTTGTTAACCGATGTTGGGGATTTTTCTGATCATCTTCGCACGCGATGCGAAATCGACCGTTTTCGATATCTGTAGACGGTGGCCGATCAAAACTTTTACAAGTTCGTGTAAAAAAGTAATATAGGCTGTTTATTGATACCAAAAGATTACTTTAATCATTGACAAAACATATATAAATAAAAAGAATTGTATTTTTTTGTTGGACACAGTTTCACACTTTATAAGCTTGATGTTCAGTTTTCTTAAATTTATGAAAATTTCGTTTCCTTGAATTGAAAACTCACTGTTGTGAAACTTTAGAAAATCACGATAAATTTTTTTTTCCAACACCCGTGATGGAAAAGTCTCAAATTACGTCAGAAAAAATTCCTTAATTTAAAGAAAGCTTATTTTTGTGCTGGCGAATTTAATTGTGCCAAGGAACCATTTGATAGATTTTTTTGTTACTATTATTAACCGTAATATACATAGATAATACAGGTCTGCATTTTCTCACTTTTTCAGTTGATTGACAATGAATAGTCGTTGTGAAATTTTTTGTTAACATGGCGCAAGAAGTTAAATTTATCGAAGTGTCTCCTCGTCCCGAAATTCGGGATGAGCAGTCAAGTATTATTTGTAAGCTGGGCTAGTCATACCACATTTTCGGGACTAGTCCATCCCACTTTTCTAATTCCCCTAATTTTACGGTATGACTAGACAGCCTAAATTCATATTTCTCTATAGGAAACTAGGAAGCAATAAAAAACAAATCTATAAAAACAAGTTGAAATAAGTTTATGCTTTAGGATCAAATGATAAATAAAATTTGCGTGCGGCGATAATAATGCAAGTGCCGTGGAAAAAATTATTTTTTTAATATATATTTTTTACACTCTGAATGGCATAAAATGGCAATGCAAACGGTCAAAAGAGAAAAATTGGTTAAATAAAATAGATGCTTGCGGGAAAAAGAAAGGACATATCATCAATATTTTATTCGAGTTTTTATATATCAAAGGGTCCTTACTGTCGGTTCTAGTTTAGGAGATATTCGCGCTTTTCTAAGTTGAAGTCAAAATTATTATTTGTGGATTTGAGTGGGGCATGATACTAGCACCTATATTGAAGTAATTGTAACTATACTCATATCCATATAGTAACCGAAACCAGGTATATTTCATATTCGACGAAAAAATACAACATGTCGGCTTATGGCAGTCGCTAAGTTTAGATGCGTTATTTTCAAAAAACTGTTCTTCGACGTTACACTTTCAAAAATGTCCCGGTATATCATTTTTGAACTCAGAGGGTAATTTTTGGCCTAAAATGCCGATAATTTATCCAGCAATATGCCCCTGTACGTAAAGTCATGCCGCCTACAAGGACCCTTTTCACATGGACACCCACATATGTGGTCCTCCACATAAAATGTGTCCTTATGGCCGGTTCTAGTTTAGTGTAACGCTTCCGCCTATTAAATTAGCAAATTTCAGATGCGCTTTTCTCGAAAAGTAGTTTTTAAAAGATCCAACTTCAAAAATATTCAACTTTAGCGGTTCGTCTTTGACTTAAAATACTAGAACTTTATCGGGCTTCATGCCGTTATAGGTCACTCTGTGCCGACCATAAGGGGCCCTTTTCATACGCACGCTCACATATACGCTCTAATTATTTTCGTAGACGATCTATTATTTTTATATTTTCCTTTCAGGTTTTGCCTGACTTTCTAGAACGTTCCCTGACTATTTTCAAATTCATTGAATTTCCCTAACATTCCAGAATTACAAGACCTATAGCAACACTGCAAACTCCAATGTTTTCATGGAGTTTGACCCGATTACTAATGCCAAAGCACATTATAAGTCAACTCAATGTCATTCCAGGTCTTAAAGCATAAAATTGTGACAAAAATGGCCAACAATATTTTTAAAGCTGATTAAACCTGTTTTAAAGTCAGTGATCCCGATGATAATCAAATGTACAATTTCTCCCGCACCTTCAGTTATACATGTTAATGGTTAAATATTCGCTGTCAATCTGAATTAGTCGTTTTCTCCTAATTCAGCTATTAAAAGTAACAAAAGCTAATCATAAAACTAGAAAACCCTTCGTGTGTCATATTAAATCTTAATTGTCAATCATACAATTTACTCTGATATTCTCTATAAAAACTGCTTTTTGCAAAATACGCGAATTTCTTATTCCAAAGTTAAGAAAGTCGCAAGAGCTGACCTCTTACGATCAACCGATCCTCTGATCAATTATTCCAGCACAGTGGCGTAACGCCTGTAACACATGGTATCCGGCATCACGACGATTTTCTCGGCGTGACACCTACTATTTATAAATGGTTTGAACCCGGTCGCATTGGCGAACGCTGCGGGCCTGACTAGCTGCGCCTCGTGGTCGGGACGGGGAACAATTCCCTACCCCATGATAAAAATAGAAGCTCCGGCTAGCTAGCTTGCTTCTTCGTTAGCTCTAAGCTAGAGCACCGTCTAGCTGGCCACGGCGCCTGGCGAGCGTCGCGCCGGCCCTGCTCGGCCTAAAGTCTCCGCCGCGCGTCAAAATCTTCGTGTCAATAATAAACTTTATCGCATCCCCCTCCAAACATAGATCTTAAATCAATTTTCGATCCCCCTTCCTTTTCTACTATCAACAAGAGCTTTCGGTTTCAGTTCCACTAGAGATTTCATTTCCCCGCCGATCCACTTAAAAATGACGGATTGATTCGCTCGTGTGTGTCTACGAGAACATCATCAAGGCATACACGCCTTCAACTTTCGTGCTTCTTTAGGCTTTCAAACTTTATGCTTTCAAGCTTCAAGCTTTCGAGCTTTCGTGCGCCGGTCGAGTCGACGTGGGGCCACATTCCGAGCAGATCACGGATGCTTATAGAAGCGTTGCGTAACGCAGTTAGAAGGAGCAAACGCGACGAAGCAAAGAAATCGAGTCGGTAACGCAACTTGCCTCTTCGCGCAATATTTTCGAGCTTCTGTCGCGAAGGGCATGATTACGCGGCCCCTCGTGTACCGAAAGAGGGACCGATCCTTTCCGAAGTGCTTGGGTGAGGTGTCACAACCAGATATTGATAATTTGTGGATTTATTAATTAATTCGCTCAGAATCAAATCTTCGTCACATTACGTGTATTACACAGCCATGCACACGTATGTATATGGATGTATGCGGATGTATAATGTACATATGTGATCTACCTATGTTTATGCAAATAGAAGAGTGTGCGTGCAGCTTTGGCCCGAGTGTGTAGAATTGTAGATGCCAGTGACGCACATCGCGAGGGTGTATCCTCGACAAGTGCGGGCAGGTGTGGGAAAGGTGGATTAAAGCTCCAAATAAAGCTCTAAAGAAGTGTACAAGAGGATAAAGTGTTACCGGCTCAATTCCGATCCTCCCAAGTGATCGTTTGATTTTATTTGGTGTATTTTTTTAGTAACAGAAAGGGGATATCATTTTGGGTATCGCCGGTATCGTAGATTTACATTGCAAATGAGAACTTGTAGAGTACCAAAATTTTACTTGACAATCTTGCAAGAAAGAGCCTCTGTGTCTGACCCGGAATCACGACCTTTAATGAGCTGATAATGATTCTTGCTATTTCTTCTCCAGGGGTCTATCTCAAGCAAAGTTCATCTAGATTCACTTCACAGACGTAAATGTGATAGAAAAATTGTAGAAAGGATTTGATTTATTACTTTCAATGTGTCTAGAGTTTTCCTAGTTCGATACAGAGGTTATTATTATTAAATGACCATATACAAATAGAAAGAATTTGTTCAATGTCAGTTAAATAATTATAAGAATAAATTTAACGTTTGTTACACGAACTGATTCCACTTCCAAGAAATAAAAATTAAATTAATGATTAATGAACAACTGAAAAGAATTGGGGGATCGGAACTGAGAATTGAGGAGGTGGTTGCTGATAGAAGAGTGGGCTCTTTCAGGAATTGGGAGCTTGTGAGGCCCCGAAGGACGGAAAGGAGGATGGAAAAGCGTCCGGAAAACACCGGGCGCTGCTGACGAGCAACGACGAGACGCACGGAAGAGTGGACGAAAGGCGCTCGAAACGGGTTGCTGCTCCGTGCGATCGAGCGATTAAAAAATGCAGCAACAGCCCCAGGGCCAGCAGCAACCGTCCGGCGCGTCGAATGGCGTTGCCGGCGGGGCCCAATTGCCTCAAGCAGGCGGGATGAGCAGCCCCGGGCAAGCCGGGGCATCGGGAGTCACCATGCCCCAGGGTCCCAACAGGGTGGCGCAGGTCAACGGCGGCAGATTCGACTTCGACGACGGTGGGACCTTCTGCGGAGGCTGGGAGGACGGCAAGGCCCACGGCCATGGTGTTTGTACTGGTCCCAAAGGTCAGGGAGCCTACTCCGGAAGCTGGCATTACGGATTCGAAGTCTCCGGTGTTTACACCTGGCCCAGGTTGGTTCACTTTTTTAATTATCAATTATTTCTAATTCGTTTGAAATACCACCCCAGTTTTATACTTTCAAATTATGAGGATATGTTGAAATAGTTTATTAAATGGCACAATTTTTTATATTTTTATTCTATCTGGTACGGAAAATTGATTAGAGTTATTATTTTATAAGTAAGTTTGTTTAAAATAATTGGTCACGTAACAATCGAGTACGTGTGCTTAAGCTTATTAAAAATATGGGAGGCGTTTTAGGCTTAATTATAATTTTGATTATCACTTATTGTTATTTACCTCTTATATATTGCTTTATTTTCCAAGTCTGGACTATTAATATATCCGTCTGAAATCACATGCTAATATTTTGTCTCATAGAGTTTATTTTACAGTTTTCTATTTAGTATTGATTCATTTGAGACAGGTTCCTTATCTATTTTGACAATTATCATAAGAGTGACTTTAAATTGAGTAAAGATAATACAGTTTGAAGGGTAAGTTGTCAGTTAAACGTTTCCCATACACAATAACATTATTGCTGGCTTTTATACAAAATTGTTTTTAGAAGGATTTTCTAAAAAAGGGCTTTATTCTTTTCTAAAATAGCACTCGTACGAATTCATTTTTCTTTGTTTGTGTCATAATGAAAAAAAGGGGCTGGCGCGCAAGTATATTTTTTAATAGAATACGGTTTTTATTTAAATAGCAACGGTTATTTAGGCAAATTAGGAATTTTCTTTGCAATTAAAGGTCCATCGGGACCTCTGAATGTTGTTCTTTTTTATGAAAAAGAGACAAGGAAACTCATAGCAACTCCAGATGATAAGGAATTCAGACATTAATAATTTCTCAAATATAAGTGCTTTTAATTAATGAAATTATTTACTATTTTCCAATATTATACGCTCAAATGAAAAGCAAGCTTTCTGTGAAAAGTATTCATATTTTTTATAGTCTTCAGAACTTTTAATGAAATTTTTCTAGATAAGATAAATTAAAAAGTATAATAAAAATAATAGTGTAATTTTTTTCTAAATTAGCCAAAGTTTTAAAAATATTTTTTATTTAAATGAATTAAATTTTGGCACTATAATCTTCATCAATATATATATGTGAAAGATAGATCATGCGCGAGTTTGTATAAAATAATATACACAAACCTCAAAACAACAACAAAACTATTTGGACTTTGGAATTATTTTGAGCGGAAGTTTGATGTAGATATGAATTCATCACAATTACAGCTTTGTTATTGACATTCTAGTCCGCTGAAAAAAGAACGCTTCAAGGATTTTATAGATATATAAAATAAAATCTCATCGAAAAGTATATCATTAATATTGTAAATCACTAGTGACTACCCTGATTTACTATGTATCTCATTGAACTAACTGCGATAAATCATGTTGATCTTCAAGGCTAAAACGCGAAAGTGATCATGCGTTACGTGACACATAAGCTTCTTCATAGTAAAATCATTTCGTCAAAATAATGAGATATTAGAACAAAAATAAGTAAAAAACAGTATTTTTAACGAGAATGAGAAAAGGTTTGCTTCAAAGAGAGTTCAGTGAGAATTTTTTGAAATTTGTGGTCAGATATCACTGGATGTTTTCGAAACTGTAAATAAATTTATATGTAGGTGTGCAGAGATATGAGGCAAATATTCTGCGGACAACAAATTATTATACAGGATCAAAATCTTCATTGGTTATTTTAATCCTAAACCAGGTCTAATCCATTAATTTATAATATTACTTTGTTTCTTTTTTTGACGAATTCGATGGAATTCCAACTATCAAATGAATTCCAAAACTCAAAATGGAATTCCAAATCTTATTTAAGAATTCATCCTACATATTCTGTCCTGCTTTTTTTTTAGTTTAAGGTACTTGACAAGTATGAGGAAAAGATCGAAAAAGGTTTAACTCTCTAATGCTTTCAGAAAAAGAGTCATATGTAATAGTTATGGACAGCATGTTCTATTTTTATATAATAATGTTGTACACAAGAAGCCTATTTTCATAGCCAAGTCATAAATTGTAGGTATCAGTTCATTATTTTTCCTTTCTAGCAAAATGGCAAATAATTTTCTAATATAAAGCTTGACAAATATTTTAGTCACAAATATCATTCCACATTTTAAATACCACAAAACTGTAATGGACACCATTTTGCAATATGGCAACCGTAATATGTAATCTGTAATCTTTCCACATTTGAAAGTGTCACGCTTCACAAGCAATTTTTTCATACAAAGAAATCGTATCAAATTACAAAATATGACTACCTACCCAGTGCGTTCCTTAAAAATTAGATAGAATACATTACCAATTCTTGAAATATGAATTCTGATCTAGTGGCTATTATGACGTGGCCATAAATAATATTTAATGAAGCTTCAGTTTGAACATAGTAAATTTTCCAAAAAAATATATTAAGTTTTCAATCTTATATGAATCATTGGCGAACCCACTTTCAGTGTAATTAAGAAATGTTAGAACCCGCGATTTTCATACAGATTAAAAGCTTTCCTTCAACTGGAAACTTCTAATCCCTTTTAAAAGAACATGCAAATCGTTTGAAAGACAATCAAAGTCCTCGCTTTGCTATTCGAAGCGATTAATATGTAAACTACGAGCGGTCCATAAATCTCAAAAGGCGACAGATCTCGCGCCTATCGTTTCCTTTGATATATTTTTAACTCAAACGAGTTTGGGAAAGGGTCGGCGAAATGCGGCTGTTCTCGCCTCGTTTCCCTAATTAGATACAATCCGAAATATCCAGAAAGAAATTCCTATCTAGTAACATTAACAGCTTCCTGACATTCGTATGTCAGAAATCTGTTAGCGCAATGTTAACTTGGAATGTTCCAGCTGTGGACTGAGACTGGACTAAACGATCCGTTTTTAATCTCTTTTTCTAATGGGGCGTAGTGGCCAGAGAACTTCAAACATTCACTCTCTATAACAATTTGTAAAATAGGAGAGAAAGTATTAATGAAAGCAGAGTCTCATTGTGAGAGAAATTTTCATGCATTTTCAAACGAACGCAAATTCAGGAAAATATTTGTGTACTAAATTCTAATCATAGGTGTAAATTTAAAATATGTTTTTTACTCTAAAATAAAATTTTTCTATTAAAATAATTTTTAAAACTATAACTAAATCGCAAAAAACAACACTGCATTTTTACAAGATTAATGGGTCATGATAATTCAATAATGCGAAAATATGATGAATCACTTAAATAAACGTATATCTTTTCCTCAATCTTTGTATATCCTCGTAAAATTAAATGTGGCTTTTTACCCTAACCTTCAGTCATAAAAAAATCGTAAATCTTGCCCTTATTATACATAAATGTAAACGTTTTCCTAAAAAAGATACTGAGTTCATTGAAATACGTTTCCTTGTCATCATCCAAATTGAAAATTAATTAAAAACAAATTAAATTTGTAATGTAATATATTGTTAACCATGATCTTGAATATATTAAGATACATTTTTCCGAATGAGGATTATAATCTTTCGCAACGCTTATTTTCAAAATATGAAATTTCTGCAAAAGGGTTCTTGCCAAACAATAATTAGGAAGAAGGCAGGAGGTAATTCTTCGTAAACTTATAAAATTTTAGTTGCTTTTGTTCAGAAATAGGAATTTAAAATATTGATCAAATTTACAATCTGTAGCATTTCCCAAATACAAATCCGCACACAAAAATTAAGAAATTTATGACAAAAGAATTTATTAAATGATTTATGATTACATGAAATGCTTGCATTAAGTTTAGGAATATAAAAATTATGAATAGAGATAAATATTATAGTTATAAGGCTGCTGCTTAAATATGTTTAAAAGTCCATCCCCGAAGTTTTATTTCCTGTGCAAGTGTTCACAGAAGCACAAAAATGTTTTTGTTCGTAAAAATTAACAAAATCTTGCAAACTATGAACCTTATGATTTTTATGTTATTGAATTCGGCAGTACTTTTTCAATAATTCCTATTCAAGCGAGAAGAAAATTTAAAATATGGATACACTGCCAAATACATCGCAAAAAATGTGTCACTGTTTTAAAGATTTCCACGTCCACTATAAATATTTTTTTAAATAATTTAGAATGTTCATGTTCCACTCGGTGATACTCCGTACCTCTGCGGTAACTTTTTCGTTGGTTATTGTTAGTCTCTTACAAAATGCCAACAATGTTGAAAGTTTAACACAAAATGTATTACAGAAGGAACTATTACTTGATTGAAAATTATCAGTTATCAACGTTTTAAAAATTGTTATTATCGGCGCATTAACTTATCAAAAGGCAAAGCACTGAAAAACGACGAAATTCCGAGTTTCCAATTTTTAGTCAAAGCGCTTTGTATAATGGTAATTTATTATATAATCTTTGAAAAATACGATGTTGTTGAAACTAATTTAAATCTATTTCTGTAAAACGAGTTTAGTTAATTCTTCGCAAAAGAAATTTATTGCGAATCCGCTTGTATTAATAGAAAATACAAATATACTCAATTTTCGTTCTAAAATTTATCTACATTACAAATGTGATTCTTTATCTCAGGATTTATTATTTTCGTTTTATTTTGGGTGTAAAATAATGAAAAGAAAATTCAGTCGATTTTTCAAAGTTCCATTTAAAAAAATCATACTACAAATTCGACAACCTTTTGGCAAGGACCCATAAAGAGCTTGATGCGAAGATCCCCTATACCTCTATACTAATAAGAAACTCATACATTACAGTTTCAATGAGTAAAAGTATGATCGTTCATAATTATCTTTTTTCGCTAAAACGCTTTGAGAAATAGAATCTGGAACAAAAAATCCATTTTAATATAATTATATTTTGTAAATTGTTTTGCAATTTATAAAAAAAATTAAACTTTATTCAAACTACATATTGCATACAGCGGACATATTTAATTTGAAAAGTGAGGTTTAAATCGCCATCTACAGTTGAAAAAATATGCGTATCATGCGAAAACAAGTTTTGATGTTTCTATTTCCAAATTGTAAATTAGACTTTTGAGAACCTTTCAATTATATTTATCGAAATTTAACATCATTATTCCTGAATATAATAATCACTATCACATGAAACTCTAATATACAAAAGTAAAAAGAAATTACTAGGTACTTCAAAAGAAATATTTACCAGCCTTTGCAGCCACGCGTAAGATGAATTAAAGTTAAAGTAGAAATGACAGTGTTTAGTCGGACAGACTTGTAAATCTTCTCGTATGTATTTTATGATTTCAATGAGTATCTTACATTTTATTATTTGTATTGAAAACAAATAAGACCGTGAATACGTGTTCCGAAATTTGAGTACGAATAGTAGCATTTTTCCATACAAATGCCGCAGTTTTGTTACACGTATCCTCAATTTTTCAGTACGCGTAGACACTCCGAATAAATGAACATAGTGCAATATGACAGGATACCATGTTTCTTAGAATTGAACGTTTTTATGAAACATGCGATTTTTAAAGTATCTTGAGTATCTTGAGAATTAGGTTAAATTCCATTATTTGTGCATAATAATGAGAAAGAAATATTAACTTGAAACCAAAAATTTGACATTTTAAAGATTCATTTTGTTATTTAATTTTGTTGTGGAAATTTGTAATTAAATTGAAATGTATTCTTACTAACTGAAAGTTTAATTCTGTAAATGATCATTTCTTTTTGTTACTGTTTCGAAATCAATCTATTTAGATTATAACGTTTCCCTAATAGGAAAGTTAATAATCCAATCAAGCACGTTCTTTAAAAATTGCTAATTTTCTTCCTCTCCTTCTTTTTTCTTTATTATATATTTTTCTCTAATGAGCTCGAAAGGGCTTTTTTCTGCTGACTTTGGTGTATAAAATAGTTAATAAAAAATAGATTTTATTTCTTTCTTACATGTAATATAATTTTGGTTTGATTAAATTATTGTAATTATTAGCCTAAAATGAGCAAATCAACCAGTTTTGTACTCCAACTACGAGCAAGATGGAACACCATCCTTAAATTATCTGCAACAAAATTCATTCCAGAGTTTTTAGTATGCATAAAGAACGTCACCAATTTGAGGGTGGTTGAATTTAATCCATTTTGTTTGAAAACTTTACTATTTGGCTGAAAATACATCTTTATAGATTGAAAATTGAAATTAATCTATTTTCAGTTCATCTTTTATTTTGAAAATTGAACCGTCATCGAAAAATTCATCTCTTTTGGTGTAAATTTTTTTAACTATTTGCTTAAAAGTGTAAATATTTTGTGAAAAATGAATCTCTTTTTTATTTTGTAGTAAATGCAACAGTTTGGTGAAAAATTATTATTTTTTGTTGTTAAAATTTGATCTTTTTGGGTTAATCTGAATTTAATATGGTATTCGCATTAATTTTTCTAATAGCCCAAAATTGTTACAGTAGTTTATGAAAGGCTTCTTGGTATAATTTAATTTAAAATCATGCACAGGTTTTGAAAGCGAAAATTCGAAATTCTTTCCTAGTATATAATTCTGTGTTCGTTTCAATTGAGATCTAGTATGATTTATTTCCGACTCTGTCTGGCAGGCATAAAACTTCCTACAGGTTGGTTGAGAGCATGGACTTTGATGAGCAGTTAAAAGACTTGGAAATAAAATAATGAGTAGGGTTCGAACCCTTGGCCTTGGGAAATGTTTATGGGTTTCCAAAGTGACGCCTTGCGTAACACCGGATGCACGTGTCGTCTTTTTCTGTCGCTTGGACGAGCTGATTTGAGAGAGGGCGCCGATTCGAGATGAGCGGAAGACCTTGACACATATACCAGTATACACCTGGAACAGGCGGGAGACTCTTTCCATCCTAAAAGTAGGTCACTAAGTGCAAGGACAACTAGTCCGGGTTACTGGGATTTCAACCATGACACATAGTTCAAGGTCGTTCGGGATATTTGATTGGGTGGCTTAAAGACGTGGATAATTCGACAACTGAAGGATAGAAAGTCATCTTGTATCATCTAGAAGACCCAGCATCAAGCTCAATTCTAAAATTAAATGATCTATTGCATTTAATCCTTCCGGGATTTTCAAGCATCTCTGGCGAATAAATCGAATTGCATCTACTGCATTACAGGCAATTAAGTTTATTTTGGTTCAAAAATGATAGTTACATTCTGCAGAATTACAAGTAATGACAGAAATTTGATAAAGTGAAAACAGTATGATTTCAGTTATTAAATTTAGTCGACATCTTTGAAATATAACGCTCGATAATATTACATGACACAGAAACATGAAAAACTCAGGATGTTATCGTTTTTGGCACGCCGACAAAATGCACTATAGATTATTTTATAAAAATGTGTAATTATTTTCCAGTTGTAAACTATATTAAATTTTTACGCTTTCCATCAATGTATGGGTCAAAATAAAAAAGTTGTCAATATCATGTCCGTGCAATATTGTACGCTTGTGTTTGAAAATGATATTTTCCTTAATCGCCAGATTTTATTGAATTTTTTTTTATTTTACTGCTTATAAAAAGAGAATTTATTAAATACGAGTATTTTTCATACGGTAATGTAATCTAATACTTAAATACACGTATTTTTCAGAACTAATAGCGTAATTACAAAATAAAACTTGTTTTTCGTTTCCAATTATAGGTTCAGAGTTATTATCACTGTTTTAATGCCCCTGAGTTTATGTATCATCCGATAACAAAACAACTTTTTATTAATTTTATGCAGTGACGCACGGCGAAATGTTGGCTGGGGGAGCGAAGCATCTTTCTTCACGGGGCCACACACCCGCCCCTCTGAACAAAAACCAAAAATCACAATTTTACGAGAAAAAAAATATAAAACATGACCCTCGTTAAAGATTGTTTTATTTTGTGCACATTATTCTTATTACTCTATGCTTTCTTAGCTCCAAAACTCAAAACTTCCCCCAGGCCAGGGAGAACTGCCGCTAACTCTGCTCTCGTCTAATGAGCATCACTGATTTTATAACTTAAAAGTTTAATTTCTGCATTTGCATTGATTAATTGTTACATATTTTCAAATGAATTTCTTGAAGAGAAAATGTGATTACATCTAAAGTGTCTTTACTTGATAAAAATAACCGATTTACAATCATGAAAAAGATCGTACAATTCACTGCCATCCGGTAACACGGTTTTATTATTATAAGTAGCATGTTATTAAAAAAGTAATTAACTTCAGTTATACCAAGATAATTAATTTCATAATTAAACCACTTTTCTTTAAACAGAATTGTTATCTTTTTATTTGATCAATATTATTCTAGAATAGAGTTAGGAATAACAATACAATCTGCTTCATGTAATACAGTAGAAAATTTCATCTGGTAATAATGTTTCGGCTAATTAGTCAATCAAGGAAATAAGTAATGTACCCTATTGTTTACTGCAGTATGTTACTCTTCTGTTTAATCCTTCATATGTGTAGATATGATAGGTCAAGTGAAAGAGGTATGAGTTGAGTCAGACATCCAGAAACTATCTATTATTTAAAAAGCTTTTAATCTACCAAGTATGAACTTTGTATTTTTCCACATTTTATAGCTGTGCAAATGCATAATGATAAAATTAATTACAGTAAGCTTAATTCAATCGAGAAAATCATCATTCAGAACTTGATGCGCTTGTGCATTATTTCTCTAATTTTTTAATGTTCATATTTTAAAATATGATAAAAAATATAATTATTATCTATGTTTTTGACAAGCATGTTTATAAACTTTAAATTATGCTGCAAATAATTTTTATGATTATCAATGTAGTAATTTCAAGTTGGGAACATCTTTGATATTATTTTCCACAATTGAAGATGAACACAACCATTCAATTTAAGCAGAGGTTTTTAATTCTTAAATCCTGATTGATCAGAATTAAATTTGGCAAGCTTTATATATTTTAAATCAGCCTTTTATTTTTTTATTGCAAATTAATTTTTAATTAAATTCTCATCAATTGAAATTGTACAAATAATACATTTAAAAATAAAACTTGTATTTTTATATTCTAATTTTCTTAAATTAAATCACTTTTGATTCATTGGTATTTTCAAAGTGGAAATGACCCGTTATTGTAAAAAAAGGCATAACTGAATTTGACAGTGGAAGTAAGCATTTTTATTCAGACATCGAGTAAGTAAGTCCTACATAAAAAAAGTCTTTCAACAAATTTGTATTCAAGCTCTCCGACTATCACACTTATCGCGGAGACGCTAGCATCCATGAAACAATGACGTTTAAAAAAATTAAAAAAATTAAAAAGCATAAGTCAAAAACATTTAAGAAATAAGGTTCAGCTTAGCAACTTTAAAATAGATCGATCTGTACCCTGAGATTTCGCGGAGCGAAAATAAGTTTTTTTTTGTATTCTACGTGATGAGTCGATTGTTTCAAATTTTGATTAATTTTTAATTTCAGTTTTTCCAGGAGGGAATATAATTTAGATAAACTTCATAAAAATAAAAAAAAAGTTTAGACTATATTAATAACAATTGCAAGACTCTGAATTCAATAAATACCTTCTTGTCAATTGTTTTAAGGATGTACACTACGTACAATCAATCTCATAAGTTGTCTATCTTTAAAATGATTTATAAAACCGACAAAAAAGGAGCTATTATTAATTTTTGTAAATATTGATGGAGGCTTAAAGGCACCCTACAGAAAAAAATAATTTAGGTTAAAATTATTTATTTAACAGTACTTATTTAAACGTTTAGTTTTTTCTTTCTCCTTAGGGAAAAATTACAATTTTCATTTAATCCAAATGAACAAGGCCTCAATTTATTCTTCGAAAGATTCTCTAAATTTCTATTTGGGTTGATTTTATTTAAAAAAATTAATTGAGAAATAACACAGTTATTATTGTTATAAACAATCATAGTTTAAATTTTAAATAACACCACCCAAATAGAATTGTAGAAAATCCTTCAAAGAATAAAATTGATCATTAGAAATAAATAAGAATTGTAACCTTTCCCTAAAGAGAAAGCAAAATCTAAAATTTTAGAAATCATTTTAAAGATTGCCGACTTTTGAGATTGATTGTACGTAGTGTACATCCTTAAGTAAATTTTGAGTGTAAGTAAATTTACAGTTACTCAATGATATTTTAGAATAATTTCCAGAACATTACAAATTTATTTTCGATTTATGAGTTCCATAAAAATGTGTTTTTTTATTAAAGATAAATTAAAATTAAATAAAGAAATTCTGTCTGGATACTGTCTGTATAATTTTGAGGAATACGACTAACTCAAAAGAATATAATATTTATCATTCATTATTATCGTCATTTAATTTATAGTGAGTTAGTCATTATTTGTTTATTGACTATTATTTGATATACTGTTTAATAAATTATGATTAAAAAGGGACTAATCATTTTGAAGTAATATTTCTAATTAAATATTCGTAAAATTAATAATAATATCACTATTGTAACATTATTATTAGTGATTGTTTTGATTATTTTATTAAATATTATTAATTATGAATATCAATATTGATAATAAAGTCATTCAATAATTGAATCAAATATTATGAATCTGATAATAATAATAATAATAATAATAGTATTTAAATTTGAAATTTTTAAAACCTTATGCAAACAAGGTATTTTTATTTAAATAATTATATTAAAAGCATTATTCCTTTTAAAAGCATTAGTCTATATTTGTTTCATTATATTGCTTTGTGTATAAAAAACATAACGATGAAATAGAATTATGTGGCAAACATAGGTAATTTCTTAAATATTTGAAAACAAATATAATTTTGCATCTTACTTGTGGATTTTCAATTATTGTAATCTATTTAAACATGAGTAAATAAATAATATTGTTTAAAAACATGCTTCAAGGTATTAAATATATGTCTAAAATATAAACCAGAGCTCACATTTGAAATAAATTTATTTTCAAATATATTTTCCGTAAAAACAGGCTTTTATAATACAGTAACCTTTTAGTCGAAACAAGTTTACAACTAAATAACTCTAAATAACTGCATCATTTTTAGTCAGCTGTTACAAGGTCAGCTACGTCATAATTAACCATTAAGTTTTTACAAAAGCCCTGACGATTGTTTGGTCTCGAAGTTCTGCACTTAATATTAAATCAACAGTTTTAAAAAATAATTTATATTAAACTGGTTACGGCATTGCTTGAAATAAAATTTTGTTTGATGCTCATTAGTACTACAGAAAAGCGCCTTTAAGGCGCCCCAAACGGCTGTCAAATTCGCTAAGGGCAAACTAAATCTAAACGGTTGAGTTGTTGAATGCCATATTTTAAGCACATAATCTAAAGGCAATTATACCGGTCGGCTTAGCTCGCTTTTTCGCGAAAATATCCTTATGTTGTTGTTTTTTGTAATTGAAAATGAAGTGTAGTTTATCGCTTGAAAGTCGCAGGCGAGCTATGTAGAAACACGGTAATATAGTGTTGGCGAAGGGCAAGAGCGGAAGAGGGGAAGTCCGTCCCTTTCCGACATTTTCAATTACAAAAAACAACAACATAAGGACATTTTCGGAAAAAACTGACCGGTATAATTACCTTTAGATTACGTGCTTAAAATATGGCGTTCAAAAACTCAACCGTTTAGATTTAGTTTGCCCCTGGCGAATTTGATAGCCGTTTGAAGCGCCTCCTTTCGAAGCATCTCCGAATTTTTCGGTGCCAAATAGCCATAGAATAATTTAGAGAATGCCGTTATCTCCGACTTAACGGTATTTTTGTGATTTTTTCTGTCACACATTCTCCTGGCTATTTTCTGATTCACAAAAGCAGGGTCTCCTTTCTCGATTTAACAATACTTTTGCAAAATAATTTTTTGAAATATGTTTCATAAATTTGAAATAGTTAAATATAATCAATTTTCAGCTTAATCCTATTAATTGCCTTCGCTAGAATTCAGTTACTGACAATTAGTATAATTAGTAATAATATAATGATTAAATGAGTCATTATTGCTACAATCATGAGACTTTCCAAACTCGCTATCAAAAATTTCGTAAGAATTTTGTATGCTAGCGTTCCTACATAAATAGATGTTAGGCAAGAAATATTTGATATATTTATCTTTTTCTATTCTTTATGCAGCGTAGCCGCTGAAATGCAACAAAAAACTTCCGTACCATCTTTCGCTTTTTCCCTGGTTAGCAAAACTTGTTTCGATCATTAAAATTAAAAAATGCTATCTCTTTTTGCTGAAAAAATTTGTATTTATAATAATTAAAATTAACGTACAAATAAAATTAGTTAAACTGAAACTTTCTTAAATTCAAAATATTCAAAATAAAAAATTCCCTCTTTTATCAAGGACCAAAAATTATAGGTCATACTTTCCTGTCTTCCAGATCAATAAAAATTTTAGAAATAGAAAATTCCGTCTTCTAACTCAAATAAATAATGCTCCTCCCTTCATCTCAAAGAAAATGTTAAAAATAATTGAATATCAATTTTTAAAAATACAAAAAAATACGTCCACTTCAAATTGAAAAAAATAGACTCCCTTCCAACTGAATTAAAATTTAAGAATTTTAAATTGTGATCCGTTCCAACTGAATCTGGATACTCCAAAAAAAAATTTTAAATTGCTTTTAAAATATTATGGAAAACTTCATAAATTAAGCGATTTAATACTTTACACATTTTTAATTCAAATGGCCAAAATTGTCAAATTATGATTGAAGTATAATTTAAAAAATGTAGCAATTTCATTCACAAATAAAAAATTTACAAAGCGGAAAAATTCAAATGGTAGCAATAAAATTGAAAATTTAGCAACCTGAAATATTAACAATTCGCAATTGTATTAAACAAATCATCAAGAGTTTGTACTTTCAATTCGAAATGGTTCACTTTTGAGCAATTCCAGACCATATACTTTTCAACGCATTTAATCTTATATAATTTTATTTTGAAAAAATAATTGAAAATGGTCAATTCTAAATAAACAATCAAATGTTTTTGAACTTAAAAATACTAACGGAATATACCGAATTCAAGAAATTCATCGAATTCAAATGTTTCGAACTATTTTTCAACATCTCATGGGGGCGAGAAAGAACCCCTGTGAATGGTCACAAAAATAATTTTTTGTCGAACCCCTACCCCATTTCACCGTCATCATTTGAACAAGATTGATAATTCTTTAACAAATTTGGATTAGGTTCCGGTTTTTCGACGCAGATCAGTATTTTCAATACATAAAATTAGATTTCAAAGAAGACTTATAATTTTCAGCAATTCTGGGTTATGCTAGCGTTTTAAAGCAAAGATTGGTATTTTAAAATAAAAGCCATTCTAATTTCATAATGATCAAGAATCTTTTAAGAATTTCGGATTATGTCGACTTGTCTAAATGAAAAGGTGATATCTAGGCAGAACTATATTTAAAGGGTCCCTACGTTAGAGGACGATATATGATATAGGATTATAGAGCTTCCACACTTCGCCTCCCAAGATGGCAGTAAAAATCATTATAGATTTCGTAAAAGGTTTATAATTCTGAAAATATGCCTGCTATGTTTGTGTTTTTCGTAGGAAATTATTTGTATTTTCAATTTAAAATTATTAATTTTTATAGTTCATTTACAATTGCACAAAAACTTTAGGGTGATGGTTTTGTATTTTACCTAAAAACTCTATTTTTAAATAAAAATCATTAGATGCATTATTTCTGTTTCAAATTATAAAATGCACAATCTTGAAGAAGTTCTGATTTTGCTGGGGCTTTTCGTCTGAAATTAAAATTTTTATTTTAAAATAATTAAATCTCGAAGAAGTTTAATAATTTTTTTAACAATTTTAAGTAACGACGTTTGACATCGAAAATTGATGTTTTCAAGCAAAACTAATTGTAATTTTAACTAGATTATATTTCTGCTTTTCATAAGAAATCTGTATTTTTAATTTACAATTTATATTTTGATAAGGATTTACAATTTTGGAACAATTGCAGGTTATTTTAATATGTTTAACGGAAGGCGGATATTTTAAACAGAAGAATAGAATTTGAAGCATTTTAACAGTATTTAATAAACTATGTTGGCATTTTCGGCGGAAATTGGTATTTTAGAATAAAAATGCAACGGTTTGATGGTCTATACACATATATTATACATATTTTAATTCTGAAGTTCAAATATTAACTTTCATCAACTATAAACAATATTGTAGTTGCTTTTCTTTTCTATTATTTTAGATGATGAATGTTATGAAATACAAAAGTTTTGTATTAATTTTAGTTTAAAATTGTGTGCATAGTTATGCACGTCTATCCATCTTTTCCGATTAATTTTTTTTAAATAATGCTGTTCTTCAAAAGTAGGGCAGAATACGTCTTTTATTTTCGGAAAATTCGGTTCTAATCAGATTTGTATTTTCGTTATTGCAGTGGTTCATTTTACGAGGGACAATGGCAAAATGGGAAAAGACATGGACTCGGAATGGAGACTCGCGGCCGTTGGCTTTATCGAGGAGAATGGACTGGGGGACACAAGGGTCGCTACGGCGTGAGACAATCCACGACTTCCACTGCGAGATACGAAGGAACCTGGGCATCTGGTTATCAAGATGGTTACGGTTCGGAAACATATGCAGACGGCGGTGAGTTACAACAATAATTATAATTTTACCCTCTAAATATCAACCCAAGACAACTGCCTGATTACAGACTTTACACCAGAGCCTATCGGACAGAATAAGTTTCTTCCCTTGTAGTTCTAATAGGGATGAAAGAATTTTGAGAGACATCAACACTCCTCTGAATATCACACTCAACTCCTGAGATAAGCATGGACCCGGGCGTAACATTCAGCATATCTCGGGGGAAATCGAAACGTTAACAGACAGGACCACATGAACGATTTTAGTTGGATTTGGAGGCATGGCGCAACCTGATGCAACTAACGCGCCTAAAGTGCGCTCCTCGAGCTTTTTGTCATGCTGGACTGACCATATTTTCTCTTTCGGCCCTGCGGTATGCTCATTACTAAATTTCGATACCTCAAGTTCTAAGAATAACGTAAACTGAAGGTGCTTATCTCTGGAGTCGAGTATAATTTTTTTTAAATTCTAAAATTCAAAAAATTTTGTATATGAAAAAAAGTTCAGAGGAAGTTAATTTATACATGCATTTAATTAATTTCCTTGCATTTTTCTTACCCGGCCTAAACGAACTTGAAATTTAGAAAAATCTCTCAAAATCGATTTTTCGCTATTTTGTTACAGGTATTTGAATTTCCTCGACTACTTGAACATTATTATTATTATTATTACACCATTAAGCCGTTTCTCTTTCGGGGTACGCGTGAATCACTCGGTGTGGAAGGGAGTAGTGTGAGGAAAGGGTTATAAAATTTTGAGATTGATCTAGAATTCTCGTTTTATTTATTTAAATAACACGTTCATTCCGCAACACTGCTCCGACTCAGGTTGCTGATCAATCTCTCTAGCAATTACCCCAAGTGAAGATCCTCACAAAGTCGCCATGTGAGGTTCCCCACTTGGGTCCATTAGTATCCAAGGTTTTTTCGTTTCAGGCGTCATTCACTCTACTGACACTCTTCTTGTTAACTATTTTCCGCCATACTTTTCTGTCCTGGCATACTT